>CAIGRQ010000031.1:0-11539 GCA_903798375.1 Fraxinus sp. D2006-0159
TGTCTAATATGGGCTATATTACGCACTAATTTTTTTTTTCCATTATGAATGTATTGTAAACATGCTATAATTAAAGATATTTTATTTTCTTAGTTGATTTTTGAAGGTGGTGGTGGTGGTGGTGGTGGTGGCCGGTGGGAGAGGTGTGAAGTGGTGCAACATGGATAAGAATGGAAATTTTGGCTTTTTATCTTTCTAAAATTGAAATCTAAATCCATTTGTTTATTCGCTTTTTGGATAACACGTATGCCACCATGTGTGTGTATGAATTGACCTAAATTAATCACTATGTAAATAATTTAAATTATTTTTTGTGTAAGCATCAACTTTGCATGACAATACAGAGACAAACTCACCAACCAACAATGTTGAGAATAAAAAGTAAAAACCAATCAAAATTTAAAACATAAGATTACTTATAATTCACACATGTCCACACTACCGACAAATCTTTCTTCACCACCATAAATGCTCGTCATCCGAACGTAAATGAGTCGAATTTTTGTTATTCTAGTTATAGGGCATTTTAGTCCATGTTTGGTGAAGATTAAAAGATTGATAAAAATTTAAGTTCAAATAAATAATTAATTTTAATCATACAAGTCATTGAACTCATAACTTTCATTAACTTTTTAACCATGTACTTCATTAATTTTTATCAAAATCAACTAAAAATTTGATTTTTAGCTATACCAAACAGAGGCTTAGATTCACTAACACGGGTACATAATCCTCTATAAGTTAGTGAAAACGTTTGGACAGTCAATCTTAGGTTTCTCAATTCGATTTCATTTTCTCCATTTTTGTATAATTATTTTGGGATATTGAGAATTATCCATATTTAGGATGTATGGAATTTATCGCATAATCTTTAGTGCAGATGGTAATAGATTTATAATTTTAATTAATAATTTTCAAATAATAGAATAAAATATAACAATTGTCAACCAAGAGCGTGCACAAAGTTTGTTGACTTTTATTGGTAATAACGTGCAATATATTTTGAGATAACAATAATTATCAGTGAGTTTGACTCCAAAAGGTTAGAGGAGAAATAATATAATTAAGGACATCTTGATCATGGTGGACCTTTAATTATTCCGAACCCACTCCTAATTAAAGTTTGAATTTAATTATGTACAAAATTTGAGATGAAAATGGTCAATTTATCTCGAAAAAGTCAAACAAGTTCAACTTAATTTCTTGAATGAATTCTCTATTAATCAATTAATTAAACAATCCATTTAAATTCTTATTATGCAGTAGGAGATCATAAACTAAAACGACCTCACATATACAATATTTACATTATTATCGAATAGGCCATAAGTGTACTTTCTCTAAACGAAACCCTACAAACTAATTGAATCAAGTTAGCGAAGAAAAAATCTATTTTTTTTAAAGAAGAAATTCGAAAATTTCTTTGAATATAAGACATTTTCTATTTTAAAGAGTTAAAATGCTTAAAAATAAAATCTAAAAGATTTTTTTTTTAATTAACTTTTGACATTAAGCTTGACTCTCCAAACACACACTCTATTATACTTTGTAACGAATTTCAAATCATACTTGAATTGATTGGCCAATGACATATTAAAATTCTAAGTAAAAGATGAGTAAAAATGACTAAATGTTTCTTATAAAAAGCAAGATGAAGAGCCAAAATGGAGAATTGATAGAGTATACAAAAGAAGTTAATTATTTTCTAAATCTAAATATATTCTCTGTCATACATACGATGCCCTTTTAAAAAGTTAAAGTTAAAATAAGGAGTCTTTTGAAACTCATCTTTAAGAAATGACACTCTAAAATAAAGAGAATCTTATATTAAGAGAGTTTAATGGAGATGTTCTTATAAACTAATCGTATACAAGATTTTACAAGAAACTCTCTAAATACAAAATGTTATCTATTTTAGAGAATTAATTTTTAAAAATAAGATTTAAGATACTCTATTTTAACTTTTTAAAATAATGAGCGAGTTGGCTCCTTATATTTGAAGAGTTAAACTTGTTTTTCTATTCTTAATTTATAATTATTGCATTTAATAAGCTATATATTTATCACTCTATTTAAATCAAATCATATTTGAAAATGAAATGAGGCAAAATCAACAAACGTATCTTGAGAAAAGCAATGTGAAGAGCCAAAATAGATAGAACATTGTTGGAGTATATAAAAAAAATTACTTTCTAAATTTAATAGTGAATCTCTTTATTATGTATAAGATGTTATTTATAAATAAAAAACTTCTTGAACTATTTAAAAATGAGATGCGCTTTGTTTTAAAGAGACAACTTTTAAATTTAGGCTCCAAAAGATTTAACATTTTTAAAAAAGGAGAGTGAGTTGGACTACAATTTATTTGTTTTATCAAATATTGCATTTAATAATATTTCAAGTTTCAATATTCCACTACTTAAATTATTCATAGAATAATGATATTTAACATCGTTAGTGTGTAACACTAATTTAGATAACAACACTAATGACATTAAATTATAGGTTCAATTAAATATAAGGAATTATGACACATTTAATATGGCCCATAATATGTTGACACCTAAACTGGTATTAAACATTGTTGGTGTTAGATAACATTATTTTTTAGTGGTTGACATGTAAATGCATATATTAATTTAAAAATGTTGAAAAACAAATAATGAATGTTGAGAAAGGTAAAATAAATAGTTTGTTGGAGTGTAGAAGGTTTTAAATCAGAGTCTATTGAAAACGCTATGGGGAGTCAAGTAGAGGATTAATTGTAGCTCTTGATTTAGGGGAGGTACAATAAATTTAATTAAATTACTTCTTTCATTTGATTGATAGCATTTTAAAATTAGTACTTGTATCTTTTAAGTGTGACTAATCTTTAATTAGTCTTGATTGATTATTATGGGAGGTCACATGCATACTTTTTGTCTTATCTTAATTTGTAGCATAAAATAATGGTTGTTTATTTTAAAGGTATGTAGACAAAGATAATTTTATAGCCATTTCTAACCCTGCACAGAAATTTGAGACAAGTTTTGCACAATTTTACATCAAATCTTGCAGCAAATTAAAAATCATTTCAAACACATTATACCAAATGAACAATATTTAATCATTTTCTTCACTTTTTATTCTTAACAATTTATATGTCTAAAAAAATATATATATTTTTAATTTACTATACATAAATCACTCCATAAATAATTGCATTTCGTTAACGAAAATATTTAATTCGTTAATAAATTTTTGAAAACGTAGTACGATTAAAGTTAATTTATTCTTCGATAATTATTGATTACATGATAAAGTTTGTTACAAATAATAATAGTAGCAGTAGTAAAAAGTCATTATAATAATTAGTTAAGAATTAAAATTTATGTATAATGTAATATGACAAAAATACCATTAACAAAATTTGGTGCTAAATAAAAAAAAAGGGGCAAAAAGGACTGTAGCCAAATATGATGCAAATTCAGTATTGGGTTGGAGTGACATTGCAAAAATGGTGTTTTGGTGCGAGGCACCAAGATTTGAGGCGAAATTTGCATCGTTTTGCACCAAAATTTGAGGCAAAATTTGATTAAAAGTCATCTCTAACCCATTACACCCAAAGTTACATCAAATATTTGGCGCAAATTAGGGAAAAGTGGTGTTTTGGTGCAAGGGTTGGAGTTGCTCTAATGCCATCTCCAACACTGCACCAAAATTTGAGGTAAATTTTGCACTAAATAAAAAATCTTCCCCAACCTATTACATCAAAAGTTGTACCAAATAAACAGTGTTCAATCATTTTCTTCACTTTTTATTCTTAACAATTTATTTATCTGAAAAATTATTTATTTATTTTATTTACTACTATATAAATAATTACATTTCGTTTACGAAAATATCAAAATCGTTAATAATTTTTTAGAAAAAATGTAGTACGGTTAAAGTTTAATTTATTCTTCGATAAATATTGATTACATGATTAAAGTTTGTTACAAATAATAATAGTAGCAGTAGCAGCGACAACATCAAGAACAACAACAACAACAACAATAGTAATAGTAAATAATAATAATAATAATAATAATAATAATAATAATAATAGTAGTAGTAGTAGTAGTAGTAGTAATTAGTTAAAAATTAAAATTTATGTATAATATAAAATGACACAAATACCATTAACAGCATTTGGTGCTAAATGAAAAAAGGGTAAAAAGGACTCTAGCCTAATATGGTGCAAAACTTGGTGTTGGGTTGGAGTGACATTGCACCAAATATTTGGTGCAAAATAGGGTAAATGGTGTTTTGGTGTGAGAGTTGGAGTTGCCTTAAGGAACTACCTATTTCTCTAAATATAATAGTACATATTTGTTACAAATTACTAAATAAGTTTAAAAAATATAATAAACAAGATTTTAACTTTTTCTAAGTAATTAGAATGGTCTGAAATTAGCAGATGTATCTTCTAAGAAAATATATAGTAAATAA
The DNA here is from genome assembly GCA_903798375.1 of Fraxinus sp. D2006-0159. Classification (NCBI taxonomy): domain Eukaryota; kingdom Viridiplantae; phylum Streptophyta; class Magnoliopsida; order Lamiales; family Oleaceae; genus Fraxinus; species Fraxinus sp. D2006-0159. The sequence continues at coordinate 4,471 of CAIGRQ010000031.1, forward strand.
ATGCTTTGTTCTTAAAGCTGGTATTTGGATTAGGCAGGTTGGCACCACACCTCTGCCGGGAAAATTTTCAAAAATGGATACACCGTATATATTGACCACATGGCGAAGTCGGCACAAAAGGTATAATAAACTGATATATTTTCCTTGACTCTGGACTACAATCTGATTTTGTGATTTGAATTTTACTGTTAACATGATTTTGATTAATGATTTATATGTATCATATTGGAAAATACACTCAACTAGTAAGAAGTATTCTTTATTGTATTTTGGAAAACGGTTCACCTAAAACTCATCGTAATACTTATGTATTTCATACCTTCAATACGGATAACTATTTTTAGTGAAAGAATATTTTTCATAATATAAATTAGAAAGGGTGAATTTTTTTTCTTAAAATAATATTGAAGCAGTAGTTAGTGTGATTTCTCTGTGCAAAGTGGTGTAATGCGACAGAAACGTGTATAATTTGCTGTTGAATTTCTGGGTGTGGTGTCCATTGGTCACAATATCCAAAAGGAACTGTTGAAGTAAGGTGTATGAGTATATATAAATAGAGGGGCCATTTCTCTCAAATTCAGTGAGACAATTAACACGTCTTTTTACAAAAACATATAGAGTTGTAAAGGGATCTGAAAAATACTTTTCTTAAAAGATATCACTCCGTGTGTGTCAAGGGTTCAGGGTATGGAGAATACAAGAAAACATGAGCATAATGGAGAAAATATTTTTGAAGAAACTTCTGTTGATTGGAGAGGAAGGACTTCCAACCCAGTTAAGCATGGTGGAATGAAAGCTGCTTCCTTTGTTCTAGGTCTGTGTGTGTGTGTGTGTGTGTGTGTGTGTACAGAAGTGATCATCTTAAGGTTATACTTTGAGGTCCAAAATCTTGAAAAGAAATTTTCCTTGGATTTTCCGTTTGTTTATTGTTACTTTATTTTGTCTTCTGCGTGTACATATGTGTCTGTATCTGTGTATAAAGATTAATCTTTGTGCAGGGCTTCAAGGATTTGAGATAATGGCAATAGCAGCAGTTGGGAACAACCTCATAACTTATGTGATAAATGAGATGCACTTTTCCCTGTCAAAATCTGCAAACATTGTCACTAACTTTATAGGAACTATTTTCATCCTTGCACTCCTTGGAGGCTACCTTTCTGATTCTTATCTTGGTTGTTTCTGGACCCTGCTCATCTTTGGCTTTGTCGAATTTTCTGTAAGTCTTTCTCTCACCCTTCCCTTTTACTTTTTCGATGATCCGACTTCACTAAAAGTTTAAACTAATAGATACATTTTAGATTAATTTTTCCTCATGCAAAACTGTAGGGTTTCATATTGTTGTCAGTGCAAGCACATCTGCCCCAACTAAAACCTCCCAAATGCAACATGTTACTTGATGGAGACCATTGTGAAGAAGCGAAGGGATTCAGGGCCTTTATATTTTTTGTGGCACTCTATTTGGTGGCCTTAGGAAGTGGTTGTGTTAAGCCCAACATGATAGCTCATGGTGCTGACCAGTTCAATGATTCAAAGCAATCCAAGAAACTCTCCAGATACTTTAATGCTGCCTACTTTGCCTTCTCCATGGGTGAACTTGTTGCTTTGACTGTCCTAGTTTATGTTCAAACACATTCTGGAATGGATGTAGGATTCGGCGTCTCGGCAGCAGCCATGGCTATGGGACTGATAAGCTTGATTTGTGGTACAGTTCTTTACAAGAACAAACCTCCTCAAGGAAGCATCTTGACCCCTATTGCACAAGTAATGTCTCTCTTCTTTTACCTACCTACGTTTTACTTACCAATCGATTTTCTGCTTATATTTTCCGTTGCTGAAGATTTCGCCAACAACAAATTGGCTATTAGCATTGGAAATTTGCGTCGCTAGCGCTTTTTGTTTCCTAGAGGAGGGGTTCTCTTATTTTTATTTCCAAATTTTGATTTCCTTTTGGCTATACATCTTTAAAAATTCCTCCACTCTTGATTTAATGAATATTATTAAACATATATATAGTTAGTTGTGACCTTGAGTAACGTTTTCCTATTATTTTATGCCAATTGGTGTCATTTTTTGAAAGAAATTTATGTGTTTTTAATATTGATATACTGAAACAAACTATTTGATTTTTCTAATTAAAAATGCAATCTGGTTCTTTTGTGCTGATCTTGGAAAAAGTTCATAATTGATGCACCAAATTATAATACATGTTCATATGTCGGAAGATTTGCACTTTCTTGATAATTTATTTTTGATTTTCTTATTTTAATTTTAATTTTTAATACCAGGTGTTTATGGCTGCAACTTTAAAGCGAAAGCAAGCGTATTCATCTGATCATCGGATGCTTCATTGGGAGCAATCTAAGGAACAACCAAATAGTGACAGTACCAACAATCTTTATCTGTCTGAAAGATTCAGGTATCAGCTTTGCTTTTCAAATAATTCACATATAAAGATTGAGCTGATAGTTTATATGACGAATTTTTAAGCATCTGTCATGTTTCGACCGTCACACAGATTCTTGAACAAGGCTTGCATTAAAGTTGAAGATGGAAAGGAAAGTCCATGGAGACTGTGCACAGTATACCAAGTTGAACAAGTGAAGATATTGCTTTCAGTTATTCCTATATTTGCATGCACAATTATTTTCAATACAATACTTGCACAATTACAGACATTTTCAGTCCAACAAGGGAGTGCAATGGATACACACCTAAAATCTTTCCATATTCCTCCAGCTTCTCTTCAGGCCATTCCTTACATAATGCTAATCTTCATAGTACCTCTTTACGATACATTCTTCGTCCCTTTTGCTCGAAAAATCACCAAGCACGACTCCGGGATCAACCCTCTACAGAGAATAGGATTTGGCCTATTCTTGGCAACTTTTTCAATGATCTCAGCTGCCCTAATGGAGAACAAGAGAAGGAATGCTGCAGTAAATTCGAACAAAATAATATCCATCTTTTGGATAACGCCGCAGTTTTTGATCTTCGGGTTATCAGAAATGTTTACTGCAGTTGGCCTTATTGAATTCTTCTACAAGCAGTCATTAAAAGGGATGCAATCCTTTTTGACAGCCATAACTTACTGTTCATACTCGTTTGGCTTTTATTTAAGCTCAGTACTTGTGTCTCTTGTTAATAAGGTGACTTCAAAGACTTCCTCTGGTGGTGGATGGCTCAGTGATAACAATCTCAACAAAGATAGATTGGACTACTTTTATTGGATGCTAGCAGTTCTAAGCTTCCTCAACTTCCTCAACTATCTCTTTTGGGCAAAATGGTATTATCACATTAACCGATCTCCAGCAGCCTCCCTGCAGTTCGACTCCACCACTCAAAAAATTGCAGGAGACGACAATATACCTTAAGATACAACTATATGATTCTAAGGAGAAGTTTGAACCCACTTCCTCCTGAAAATCTTGTATTAAGACTAGAGAAATGTTGAAAGAAAGAATAATGCCAAAAGGGACCTATTAGGATATTGGCATTTGTATTGATGCATAGAAAAAATTAATGGAATTAATAATTTTACTTCTTTAGCAGGATTTTCAGTCATTATGTATAGTCACTTATCCCCCATTGGAATATCAACCAAGGAGGATCGAAATATAGCATTGAACACTATCGTCGAGTTAGTATTCAATACTGCGTTGCATGTTGACACACGTGGAGATACAAGGTCTTCGAAAGAGATGTCTAACTAGGAATATCGCATCATGCATCCATTAACAAAGGTTCATTGCATAATGCTTGAGTACATCAGTGTCAATTCCTTGATCACAGAACATGCATGCAACTAGCTAGATAGTGCTCTCTACCTTTTAGAGAAACGGCCCCTCCTCTCCTCTCTTTCTCTAGCTGCATAGGGCCATTTGTAACTTGATGCATGTTCTTGGAACATAATTATGAAACCTCTACAATTAAAGTCAACAGGATGATGCCCTCAATAAATTCTTGTGTTTGTTCAATGAATAATGATATACCAAATTTACAAAGGGACATGTCTGGAACATGTAGTGGATATTGGCCTGGTGTTATTTTCAATACAGTTGATATCCTCCCAATTAACACCACTAGTCTGCCTAGTCAAGATGTTGGCTAAAAGATTGGCAATTGGTCCCTCTGTGCATTTCCAAATATATCACTTCTCATGCATTTCCACTACATTTTTACCTCAAATCACCTGCATTTCATTTTTGTGTGGAAATGGATATATTCTTTTTTCCCCTTGTCTATCGATAAATTGGTGAAATACTAACTCTTTGTGACACTTCGTGTTTGCACCTCCTCTGGTCGAGGTCGCTCTTTCACTTCGTAGAGTGATTTAATGGATAGATGATAAGCAAGCCATTGCAAGATCGTGCTGAGTTCAAGTAATCAACCATTCCGCGATTAGTGCAACATTCTAAGACCTAACCAAGAATATCATGGTGCACTCAACAAATTTTATGAAATGGACTGGCCCGTGTTAATGTTTTTTTTTATAGGTAATCGTATAATTTTATAAATCAAAGCCAANAGACCTAACCAAGAATATCATGGTGTACGCAACAAATTTTATGATATGGACTGACCCGTGTTAATGTTTTTTTTTATAGGTAATCGTATAATTTTATAAATCAAAGCCAAAAAATAATACACAATGAGTAGATTATCAGTTTAAACAAGATAGAAACAATAAGAAATTAGGCAGTCATTCTATCGGGCTAATAGTTGCAGCCTTAAACCAACTATACAAAGTCAAGTAAAACAATTTTCTAAACTGCTCTGTCGTCTGTGTTTTATCTTCAAAGCAACGATCGTTTTTTTCTCTCCACACACACCATACGATGCATCCTGGAATGAGATCCCAAACAAGCTTGCTTTTCTTATCTCGAAACTTTTTCTTCCATGCCCACACCACCTCCTCTATACACCTTGACAATACCTAACTCATATGTTGCGAAACCAAAATATCACTTCACATCCAACGAACACTGTCACAATGAATGAACAGGTGATTGATCGTCTTTCCATCCCTCTTACATATATAGCACCACTCCGTAATATAACAACTATTTTTTCTAAAATTATCGATTGTTAAAACATGTCCCCTCACAACCGTCCACAGTAAAAAAAGCTACCCTTTGAGGTAATTTACTTTGTCAAACCCTTTTTCCAGGGAAATGAACTCTCTACAGGTTCCAGTAAAGATCTGAAATGAGTACGAACAGAGAACAAACCATTTTGTGCCGCCCTCCACCTGCTACAATCGTCCTCTCCTCTCCTAGCCAAATATGCGCATCATATGGAGAGGCCAAAAACAACTCATAATCATCCAACTCTCAGTCATGTAAGCCCCTCCCAAAAGCGATGTTCCAGCTCGGATTCCCATTATATATAGCCATAGCATCACTCACCATAGCTAAGGGCTCCAAAGCAATGCGATGTAAAGAAGGAAACTGCACTTTTAATGATTGATCTCCAAACCAACAATCATCCCATAATCTGACATTCGTACCGTTCCCCACCACAAAATCCAATCTATTTTGAAAATCGCTTCATCCTTTCCTGATATACCTCCACAGGTTTATCCCATAAGAACCACGACCCTTACCCGAACACCACCCCCCCTCCAAAACACCATACTTCACCCCTATGATTTCTCTCCAGAAGCTTTCCCTCTCCATTCCAAATCGACACAGCCACTTGCACAGCAATGCCTTGTTAAATAATACAAGGCTCCTCAATCCAAGACTCCCCACCCTAACAGGGGAACAAACGTCACCCCTTTGACCAAATGAAACTTCATCTCTTCCCCCAACCCTGCTAAAAGAAAATCCATCTGAATCCTCTCTAATCTATTAGCTACTGCAACGGGAATAGGGTACAATGATAGAAAATACGTTGGGATATAAGAAAGAGTGGATTTAATGAGAGTAAGACGGCCTCTTTTTGAAAGATAAATACGCTTCCACCCCGCTAACCTCCTCTCCACCCTTTCAAGAATCCCATTCCAAATTTGTTTACTCTCGAATCTCACTCCTAAAGGAAGCCCAAGGTATGACATGGGAAATTGTGCAACTCTACATTCCAATATGTCCGCCAATACCTCTACATTAGCAACTTCTCCCACTGGGATAGCCTCAAATTTCTCCAGATTAATTTTCAAACCAGACACCGCTTCAAAACGTAGAAGCAAGAGACGCAAATTCCTAGTTTGTATTTAATTTGCATCACAAAAAATCAGTATGTCATCTGCAAATAACAAATGGGAGACCTTACATGACCAACAGCAAAGCCTCTTAACAAACCTTCCGTCACAGTTTGCAGTTAGTAAGATGACTTACGGACCATCACAATAACAAATAGCAAAGGGGACAATGGATCACCTTGCCTCAAACTTCTACTATTTCGGAAGTAACCTTTAGGGTTACCATTAACTAAAATTGAGAACAAAACGGTAAAGATACAGAACTAAATCCACTTACACCACCTATCCCTGAAGCCGCATCGCCTGAGCATATATAAAAGAAATCCCCAGTTGACATGGTCATACGCCTTTTGAATATCCAACTAACACAACACCACTGGAACCCCCTGACGTGTTCTTGAGTCAATGCATTAAGAACTGAATCCAAAATCTAGCGCTCCTTCACAAAAGCATTCTGAAACTTAGACACCACTTTTCTCAGAACCTCCTTTAATTTATTCGCCAGAACTTTAACAATGATCTTAATTTGGGGTGAGTGATTCGATTATCCTGAATAGTCTTTAATATCAGACACTCCCGATTTCTTAGGAATGAGTACAATAAATGTGACATTAATACTTCCCATAAACTGTCACCTCGACTTTCTCTTCGAGGCCTTCCAAGGCATAGGCCAACTTAGTAGTTGTCATCTCAAGCGCATCTACGCGCTGTTTCGTATTTCACTTTTGAACATCTACCAGCTCTGTGGCATTCAAGGAATCTGGATCCATAGCTTCCTTTATCGAGGGTCTTGAGCCGTAGCTCTAATACTAACTTTCACGGGTTACCTTTCTTCTTAACACAAAAAGGGACACCGTGCGGTAGTAGTCT
>CAIGRQ010000036.1:0-23655 GCA_903798375.1 Fraxinus sp. D2006-0159
GCTTCGAAGTGTACCATACGGTCACAAGGTATAACTCCTTACGATCGCAAGGAACAATTGAAATGAGGCCTGGAGTTCGCTGAACGTCTCTGTGCGACCGCACAGCAAAAACACCATGCGATCGCATGGTTTTGATGAAATTCAGTCGGATAGCGTTCAGTATTTTAGTTGCAACTTTCTCTTCCGATATCCGATTGAGGTGATTCAAGTTGCGTTGAAAAAAAACTCAAGGGGCTACAACTTTTCTTCATATGTCAACTTCCAATTCGATCATATAATATGTAAAAAACTGGTCTCAAGATGAGGCTGAAAATCGGTGCAAAACTTTTCAGCTTGAAAGTTGATATGTGATAATCTTTTGGTTATGTTTCATCCCTTAGGCTCATTCCTTCATCCAATTGACCTCTAACACTCTCAAATCTCCATCACAAGGTTGGAAACAAGTTTATAATATTTGCACTTTAGTCCCTGAACTTTCACTTTCCTCAATTTTGGTCCCCGTTCACTTATTTCTCCTAATTTCCATCGTATTTGTATATTCGCAATCTAAACCAAAATATAAGTGTACTTAGAACATTTAGGTGCCAATAAATCATGAAAATACAATTATTAGTAGATGAAAAATGTGATAATTGCACTATTATCAATATCGAAAACAAGCAATTGACAAATTTGATGAAAACTACATGCTTGTAGGAGATTATGTAGTTGTTAATTGGGATGATGACATCAAACCTATAGTCATCCTTTGCTGAAAGAAAATTTAATTGCAAAATATTATAATGAACTTGTCAAGTTTGATGATAGCAACATGTGTGGGGGAGATGGGAGATACTTATTTGAATTGTAAAGGTGGGGATATAATCTACTGAGAAAAGTTGAAAAGAAAAAACGATCATTGCCCATAGATTTGGACCTTGAATGTTCAACACGAAGAAATATCAACTATTGAAAAAGGGCATAAACAGGATGGTAAATTGATCGCTACGGAACCAAATAAAGCAGTAATTAATGAAGATGAAATTAACGTTCTTCCCAAGATTTAATAATTTCTAATGCAATAAATCATTAAACCTTAGTTGCTTCATAAATTAAAGAGATCAAACAATTACGAATTTGATATTTAACTTAGCGATAGATTGAAACAAATAATAAACTAGTAGGCCACATAACAATTAAATGCAACAATCATGAAAATAAGTATAGAATAACATTCAGTACTAAAAACATGAATTAAACAATGAAAATAATTTAGATCTCACTGTTGGATTGGTTCTGAGGCTTCAGTTTCCTTCGGTCAAGTACAAGAATTTAGCTACCCATGAAAAATTCTAAGAGCAAAAGAGAGAAAATAGGGAATGGGGGCTTTTGTATCTTTTCTGTTCGGTTTAAGTTTAAAAAGTGTTTTGAAATATGTTTTCATAAGTGTTTGAGTCAAATTCGAAAACCAGAATTTTTCTCTCGAAAGTGTATTATGTGATCGCATAGTACAGATGTATACAATTGCATAGAGGTGTTTTATTCAGCCTTTGAATTCTCTACAACACCATTCGCGACCACATTGTTTTAAAGCTATGCGATCGCATAGCTTTATCTACTTCTACTGGATAGCTTTCAATATTTTGGTCATATCTTTCTCTCCCGATATATGATGATCGCATAGCTTTATCTACTTCTACTGGATAGCTTTCAATATTTTGGTCATATCTTTCTCTCCCGATATATGATTGATGAGATTCAAGATATGTTGGAAATCTTACTCAAAGGTTTACAAATCGTCCACGAATACAAATTTTCTAGTTCAAACGTTTCTTCTGCCAAAAATGGGTCTCAAACTGAAACTGAAAATTCGAAGTATAACTTTTCGGATATGAGTTGATATTTGATAGTACTTTGGCTATATTTCATCCCCTTGTCTTCTTTCTTCATCCAATTGATATCTAACACTCTCAAATATCCATCATGAGATTTGACATAACTTTTGAGTATTTGCATTTCAGTTCTCGAACTTTGTATTTCTTCCATTTTAGTCTTTTTCGTTTGCTTCTTCTAAATTCCACCATATTCATCTAATTGCAACCTAAATCAAAATATAGGAATACTGAGTACATTTAGGCATTAATTAATCACAAAATCATATGATAAAGGGATGAAAAATATGGTATTATACATTCTCATCAGATTTCATCGATTGCCCAGCATTTAAATTTATGATTAAGCCCAATAAGAGGGAAGAAGTCTACATAAGTGAGGCAACCCTAACTTTCTATATCTCTATCTCTTTTTTTTAGACATTAGTTTTATATTTTTATTAGTAGTTTATTAATAAGTTTGCTTTTTTTTTTTTTTAGGAAATCTCAAGATTGGGAGAGAATATAGAATCAGCATCCATGAAATTCATCATCGCATCACCACGACACTGGTAGCAATGAAGACCACCAATATTTTCACTCAGGGAACTCCTCCTTCATTTTTTTTAATATTAAATTGGGGACAATGTTTAATTTTTGTTTGGGGGTGAAATATTAATTGTCTAATTGATTAGTTGTTTTGTGTGAGATTTTTTAATTTGTGTGAGGGTTAAAAAAATGCATAATCGTGTTAGTTAAATAGTCTTGTCGGCGTTGATATATATACTTGAGAACATGTGTTAGTTTATGAATTATAGTGGAGTTATTTGTTGTGATTAAATTTTCGCTTACTCATGTGAAATATGAAATTATGTATGCATGCAAGTTGATTGTAGCGTTGTATAGGAATAGATTGATTCACATGATTTATGTTGAAATAAAGAACTTGATGCTCAATTCCAAAATCTATTGTTCACTACATCTTTAACCTTATATAGCATAATTTGGGGGTGTTCAAGCCGGTGCAAGATATGATTTAGAATTGTGGTGATTCCTTGTATGTTGAAAAAAATTATTGGTGTGGAGTGTCTTCAACTTTCAAGTATGAACTAGATGATAATTGTATGCTAGGGATCTACCCCTTTTAATTCTTACTTTTTTTGTAAAGAAAATGAGTATTGCACTTGTTGATTTTTTACTCGAGTTAGATAAATCCATTGTGATATCTCGAAACTCTATCCATTTGGCCTTAAAAGTTGAGGATTGTCGACTAAAAGTTTGTTATCGAAGTCCAGAAAAGAAAAGTGGGTAATGTTAATTATGAGCTGGAAAACAATATCAAAATAAGCAAGTAATTTTGCAATTGTAAAATAATTATGGGGGCTTAGTAACCAGTGGGTTTGAGTCACTTGGTATAAGCTTGATCGGCAAAGCACTTATAAATTGGGAGAATCATCACATGCATAAATTGTTGATTTTACCGGTTATACTAAACTAAATTTGAGAGGTGTAACGAATAATAATTCAAGATTGCTAAGAGTTCGTCGGATGCAATTAGAAGTCAAAAACGAATTAAATATGATCAAAATATTTTCAAATCAATTTTCAACTACACAACTTTGAACTAGATTTCGGTGGGTGATTGAGACCCATTTTTAATATAATAAATGTTCGAATTGGAAAAAAGTTGTTTCTAGTAAAATTGTAACCCCTTGAGTTATATTTTTAATACACTTTAAATCGTCTCAATTGGATAGATAGAGAGAAAGTTATAATAAAAATACTGAAAAATGTACAAAGTTAGAGCAGTAGACGCTACCAAGTGGGCGTCCAAGCGCTGAAAAATGATAGATTTGTAGTGCCTAGAAGTCGCCGCGTAGAGTTGAGATTTTCTAGTTTAATTCATATTTTAAAAGGCCAATTTCAATCGAACTCGTCCGAGGACTTCAAGAAGGCATTAATACTAATGTACAGCACCGTTCTCCTACCTTTACCCACTGCTTTGCCACATAAGAGAGGGAAAATTGATTAGAAATATTTACATAATTAAGAATTATATTTGATAATTAGGTGAAATTATGACCCTAGGCTTTTTCATTTTGATTATTCTTCTAAATTGCATTTATTTATTGAATTCGTCACCACATTCATCATGTTAAGTTAGTTAAAATAATTGATTCTAAATTTCATCCATCTAGATAAAATAAGAATTACACAATTAAATATCAATTCATATGAGTTCGACATCCTAAATATATTATTATATTACAAAACTTGGCACTTTACATTTGCGATATATTTACATTATAGAAAACGCGTAACATTTACAAAATCAATAATTTAAAGATAAAAATTAATTATGAGGAATAACTTAAAAACTTTAATTTGTCCCAAAGAGGAAATTTTATACTTATAAAATTAAAGAATGATCCGTCGGTTCGATCGATGACAAATGATTCAACTAGTAACACAATCCACCAGTTCAATCAATAACCCAATGATCCAAGTATATAGGCTGATTGATACTCAGGTCAAGTACTAGTAGAATTATTCATTGATATAATATTCATTTCTATGTATTTATATAATTTAAATTAGCTATAAATTCTTTCCCAAACATGCTTTTCAACCTTTTCCAAGTGATGATTTGAGAAGCAAGACCTTGTAATTATGTGTGTGTGAGCCACGTTATTTTGAAATAATGTATTCTGGAATAGTAGGTTGATGGAGAATGCGTGATTGAAAAAGAAGAAAAAATTATTAATGTAATGTGAAATATTATTTCATTAAAGAATGTATAATTAAAAATAAGTAAAAGAATTAAAATAAAAAATTTAATGCGTACCAAACAGGACTATATCGTGAAATTCATGTTCATCCAAATCAATTTTTGGCATTGTTTGGTGGAGGCGGTCAAAGTTCTCCATTTATAGTATATTATCTTAAAAAATAAAAATAAAACCTCGAATCGCGTGCCTATATCATTCACAAATCTCATTCGACAACTCAAATCACTTCCACCAATATTTACCTTCTACCTCCTCAATTCAAGATCTCTCTGTATTCACCAAAATCCTAGCTTCATCCACAGTCAGGCAACTCAGCAACATGAAAGTTCCAGCATCAGAAGCTCAAGGTTTTTTTTTGTCTATTTCCTAATTTTGACTATATGGGGTGTTGCTTTAAATTTCTTCAATTTGGTTTATGTTAATGTTTTGCATGTAGTGAGTTGTGTTAGTAACAATGATTGCTAGATTAAGGATCGGCAAACCTTTGACTTTTTGAGATCGTTTACTTAATTTCGCAGTTTCAAAGTATGATTTAAATATTAGATGAATGCGCTCAATTTTGAAAGGGGAAAGAAATGAGGTTTATTCTATTTGTGACTATGTATCGCTCTTCAAAATTCTTCTCCTGAAATCGAATTTCAGAGTCATGGAAATATTACATGTATAGTTAGTTATATAAGTGTATCATAAAGGAAAATACGTGATAAAATGCTCTCTTAAACATCGATATAAAGCCCGTTTTTCCTTTATCATTAACTCTTTCTTAAGCAAGTCGCAAAAGGTTGAAGCTCTGTGGTAAACCGTGAAATTTAGGAGAGGTGATATAATATTGATTATAGCATGTTATCATTATTCCGGTGATTTTGACGATGTTTGGTTTTATTAAGTTACTTTATTGCTGATTGATTGAAGTTTTACTATGGTTATTTATTCAATTTGAAGGAAATTTAAGCTTTATTTTGCCAATTAGTAGTTTGAGAAATTGTTTTGGATGTGATACAGAGGATATGCTTAAAGAGGCAAAAAGCTCCTATTTTGATCTGCCAGCATTAGACGTTTCAGTTGCATTTCCCCAAGCAACTCCAGCTTCAGTCTTTCCTCCTTGCAGTAAGATTAATATTTCCTCACTTGATAACAACGTATATCTACATGAAATTCATATAAGCATACGACATACACGTATTGTGTGTCCCTACGTATGTGTATGTTTGCTCACATACATGTGTCTGTATGTGCGTACTTGTGGAGACATATATCCTTGCTAGTGAGTCGCCACATTTAGAATTTTAACTTGTAAGATGCTAGAATCTGATAGATGTTTCTTAACGAGTGAGTTTCAACTCTGTGTTATTGCACTCCTAAACTTACAGAGTCAGACTATTATCAGTTTAATGATCTATTGACTCCTGAAGAGCAAGCTATCAGAAAGAAAGTAAGAGAGTGCATGGAAAAAGAAGTAGCTCCAATAATGGCAAAGGTACTTTCTTGTTTTACATTTGTATTTTTCAAATCTTCAACTAAATATCATAGTATGGCTGTGATCATTTTGGTTTTATTCATATACATTATATGAGTATTTTGTTAAAGAGTTTTTCATTATCTACATTTCCTATGACATAAGACAAGCCATTAAAAATCTAGAGATTGTTTTCTATAATTAAATGTTCATTGCCTCATGTTTGGCTATTTGAAGAGGATGTGATTGCAAATTAATCTTTTCAGTATTGGGAGAAAGCAGAATTTCCATTTGAAATCATTCCGAAGCTTGGTGCATTGCATGTTGCTGGTGGCAGCATCAAGGTACTTGCAATAAAGTCAACCTGTTTCCGTTTCCTGGCATTCTGCACATGAATATGTGACATCTAGCTATTCGTACATTTCAGGGCTATGGGTGTCCCAACCTCTCCATTACTGCCAACGCCATTGCTACTGCAGAAGTTGCAAGAGTTGATGCCAGCTGTTCTACTTTCATTTTGGTGCACTCTTCTTTAGCAATGCTCACAATTGGTACGCGTTGATCTTGTTGTATCACTTGCCGCCATTTTTTTTTTTACTTCAAGCTTGTTGGTTACCGTTTTTCAGGTAACTGAACGTTAATAGGTCATGATTATCTTATTTTGATCTGTTGGCTTGTCAAGGACAGCACTGTGTGGATCAGAAGCACAAAAGCAGAAATATTTACCGTCTCTTGCAGAACTTAAAACCATAGCTTGTTGGGTAAGAACATTGATTTGATGTATGACACCACAGTCCTGAGTAATATCTACATATATTTGCCATGTTTTACTTTTAAGTGTATATATACTGTAGGCTCTGACAGAACCTGATTATGGAAGTGATGCAAGCGCTTTGAGAACAACTGCAAGGAAGGTCCAGATTATAAATTTGACTATTCAATGTTTTTATCTGTTAACGTGTATGTTTCCTGTAATTTCTCTCTCTTCTTTTTCAATCAATTCTTCTTCTTTACATTGATGACCATCAGGTTGAAGGAGGTTGGATACTTGAAGGCCAAAAGCGCTGGATAGGAAACAGCACTTTTGCAGATGTATTGGTTATTTTTGCTAGAAATACCTCCTCAAATCAGATAAATGGGTCAGTCGAGAACATATAATTTGAGTGCCAGTATCACTCTAAGCACAGTAGACACACAATGTCACGAAAGTTTCCTTTCTGACAATTACCCCCATTTGGGTTGTTCCTCTATCTTAAATTTTCTAATGGTTGGGTTTTCTTTTGAACTGTATCGTGTGTGTTCCCATTTTGTGAGCATCATCCTACTCATGTAAGTGATTATTAGTTTTGTGCTGAAAAGTTGTTTCAAACATTTTACGTGTTCAATTGATATCTTCTCCCTTCCTTTGTTTTATTTATCAATGAACATTGAGTGCAGCGTGCTCTTTAATATGCTTTGTATCACATCCCACATCTCTAATAACTGATGTGCTTTTACTACAGATTCATAGTAAAGAAGGATGCTCCTGGTTTACAAGCTACTAAAATAGCTAACAAGATTGGCCTAAGAATTGTTCAAAATGGGGATATTCTCTTAAAGAGAGTTTTTGTCCATGATGATGACAGGCTGCCTGGTGTCAATTCTTTTCAGGACACTAACAAGGTACAGAATCAGGGTGCTTCTTTCTGTCAGTTGTTTGGTTTTGTGGATAGATGAGATTTGGTGTTTCATATATTATCTCTGAGAAACATTTGAATGTTTTCTGAACTTATTATTACAGTAGCTGTGCTTACTATTTAAGTCTATTCACATCCCCCATCTCTCGCCTGACTCCCAAAATAACAATTTGAAGTGTGTAAGTGTAAGTGTAAGTGTGTGTGTGTGGGGGGGGGGGTTTCAAAAATGAAACCGCATCCTTTCCATCCACTTTCACAACTTATCATATGAATGTTTGATGAGAAAAGAAAAGAGAAAAAATCTATGCAATTCTTACTCTTTTTAGTAGCTTGATGGGTCTATCTGCAAGACTTTCACACCATCTCTCTTGAATCTTTGCAATGACTCCTTACTGTAGCCCAAAGTTTTCCAATCCATGTAAAAGCTATATTTCATTAGGAGTTTCACCCATAAGCGAATTGGCATCTCCTCTCTGGGCTGCTTCCTGCACTTTCCTCTATTTTATTTACTGGGTCTTCATTTTAAAATGCCTTTTCTGTTTGATATCATCACCTTACTCCATGATTGAATTTGACAAACATTTACCTTTACCTGGAGATAGGTACTTGCCGTTTCACGCGTCATGGTTGCCTGGCAGCCTATTGGCATTTCAATGGGTGTTTATGATATGTGTCACAGGTACTAATCTCTTCTATTTTTATATAATCATCAAAACGATGTTTGTTCCTCATGCCCTTTTCTGCATTAATCAAGTTATAGGTTATGCATTATTTGCTGATTATGAAGAGATGTGATTATGTATCTAATACCAACAATTGCTGTGGTTATATTTGTCGTGTCAACTCCATTCTAGACTGCTCCAGCTCAGAAGAGGTAATTCATCCACTTGCACTAGTGGATTGAATATCCTTTCCTCTGCTTGTCTTGTATGGAGGTATACCGAAGAAATGAGTAAAAGTAGGTANCTTCTTCATTCATCCATTTAGGCTCGTAGTGCTCCCATTAATTGAATAATCTTTAATAGTCTATATATTTTGTCCCCATTTCTTTTCTTATCAAGGTTATGATCTATTCAAATAAAGAGCCCCTTATGGAACTCAAGCAATAAGCTTTTCCTCAAAAGGGAACAAGTCATTGATCTAGCAGTAAATTAGATAAAAGGCAATTTCAGAAAAAAAATCTAGAGTAAAGTATAACTTATGAAGATAAAATGATTTGAGTAATTCGCAAATTACAATCTTGAAACATGATAACCAAACAACTACAGGTGACACTAATTGAAGATAAATATCATAAATTAAGTGAAAAATGACTTGGGTTGTTAGGACATGTCTTTTGTAGACTTAAAGAGGCTCATGTTCATAAGAGTGATGCGATCTCATTAGAAAATGTTAGAAGAACGAGGGGTAGACAAAATCAACATGGCCTGATATGGATGCTGGGGACTTAGTTGCACTTGATCTTGCAGTAGATGTAGCAATGAACCAAATGGATTTGCAAAAAATGATTTATGTAATCCCAAATTTATTAAGAATAAGGCTTAGTTTGTTGTTGTATAACAACATTATTTGGGGACTTAGTTGCACTTGATCTTGCAGTAGATGTAGCAATGAACCAAATGGAGTTACAAAAATGATATATGTAGTTGATCCCAAATTTATAAAGAATAAGGCTTAGTTTGTTGTTGTAGAATGACATTATTTGAAACATCTTAAAGCCACAATTCAAAGTTTTATTTCTTTGACAAGTTTATAGACATAAAAGTTTTTTAACTTTTTGGGCACCTTTTCATTGAGAATGACTTGTAAATTTCCATGCAAAGAATTCATCTCTGCTGATAAAATGAAGGTATAAACCCCACTTTGGAAGATTTATTGGAATTTTTTTCTCTCCTTAGAAACTAGCACAGGAAGACACGGAAGCCTCGTTGTGCCTTCAAATTGGATTTCATTTTTAGAAAACCTAGGACCCAGTGCATTGGGATTTTAGATTTTGAAGGCTGTTGACTTCTTGCCTATTAGATTGAGTTAATTGTGGTTTGTATGACTGATTTACAAGAAATAATGAAAATAAAAGGAGTTCTATTGATAATGTAACTAGCTTTAAACTCAAGGCATGATTTCGTAACTATAAGAATGCTTTAGCATAGAGCTTCCTTGCTCATGTTGCGAATTTGCAAATAGAGGGGGCAGTTACCTTGAGAGAAGTGTGACTTCAGGTTCTCTTTAGATCTTTTTATTCAATGTGATTTATTCTCCCCTCTCGTGGCTTAAAATGACACCATCTTGTGAAACTGTAAGGTACTTGAAGGAGAGGAAGCAATTTGGCGCTCCATTGGCAGCATTCCAGATCAACCAACAGAAACTAGTTCAAATGCTGGGTAATGTTCAAGCAATGTTTCTCATTGGTTGGCGCCTGTGCAAGCTGTATGAGAGTGGTAAAATGACTCCTGGTCATGCCAGCATGGGCAAGGTAAGAAAATGGTTGTTTATTTAATTGAAAGTCAGAAACTGAGGGTTAATCGCGTTTTTTCTTCTTTTGTTGGGCTGAATTAAATCTCTGTTAAATGCAGTCATGGATTACCTTGAAGGCAAGGGAGACTGTCTCTCTGGGAAGGGAATTACTTGGTGGCAATGGTATCTTAGCTGACTTTCTGGTGGCAAAGGTTAGTAAGCTTTTATTTCAAAATTTTCCTACCTGGGAGCATATTCCCGGAGTAACCGGACCTTGAGCATCTTTGGCTAAGCTTAAAATGATGAAAAGTTGCTTTTAAGTAACTTTTTTTTTTCAAGAATATTTAGGTAAGTTATTCTTTCTTGAGCAAAAACAGTTGTTTATTTTGAAACTAATTCTTGCTTCATTGTCAAAATAAGTAAGTTTTTTCAACCTGCTTATTTACTTATCAGGAAATCTTTTAAACTTAGCCAAACATGCTCCTTATCCTAGGACTTACAGATTTGAGGTACGATGTTGTTATAACCTTGTACTCATAACACAATCTCTTAGAATTTTCTCTTTTTGGTTTTAGGCATTTTGTGATTTGGAGCCCATTTACACATATGAAGGTACATACGACATCAACACCTTGGTAACTGGTAGGGAAGTTACTGGAATTGCCAGTTTTAAGCCTGCTGCTTCAAGCAATAGGAGCCGCCTGTAAAAGTGCACACACCTTTACTAGAAAAATAATTTTCAGAATTGTGTGTATGCTGGCTGGTCGAGTAGCATGTTAAAGTTATCCTGACATTTTGTAATAAAAAGAAATGGCATTCTTATAAATATTTGGTGAAGAAACATGAGTGGATACTTGGGGTTGTATAGTTCGAAACAAATTGAAATAAACTCTATTTCAAGGATTACTTTGATTTTTCTTTGACGAGAAATTGCAGTTATGTGCTCCCAGTTTCCCTTTGTGTTAAAGGTCAATATAAACTCCTTATGTGCGCAAGTAAAATCAATATTTATCTGCTAATCACGACTCGTGATTTTGTTAGCGGAATCTCTCTTTTCAAATACATTAGAATGTCCAATATATCAAAATCAAGCACGCACTTATTTTAATTGTACTAGTGCTATATAGCATTACTGGTGTCATAATACTAATCTAGATTATGTTATATGATAAGCTCAATGAAAGAAAAAACTAAATAACTCATTTAATTGTACTTCATATTTAATATCAAGCATCATCTATACTCGTGTTTGGCATTTCTCTACTTTAAATGAATGTGTCAAGTGGCAAGCATCATCACAGCCAGAGCCCAGAAGGTCCAAATGAATATTTCACTTCAAACCAAAATGAGGACAAACAGTCCTATCTCATCAGTGAGACTTCAGGTTCATTTGGCACTTTTTTCATCAGTGAGACTTCAGGTTCGCCTGGGCCCACATGCATCCCCCAATAGGGAGTCGTCACTTGTCGATTCGGTAATTCATTATATTGAAAATTAGGTACATGTAGCTCCATCCCTTTTGAAAAGTCCAAGCTTTTGATACTGAAAAGCAACTTGACTCGGACTTGTATGGCATGGCTTTTGAAAGTCAAGTGATTTTGATACTAAAAAAACAGATTTTCAGCCTGTCTGAATCCTTTAAAATAAGTAGATGTTAATATGTACTACAACACAGAAAAAGGGTAGACTTCTAGTCGAACAAGCATAAAAGAAAAGGTGTTGTGATAGATAAAGACTAGGGAGAACACCTCACTCAAATACACAATTAAAATTCAACAAGCAGAAGTTAAACTTCAATCACATGAATCTGAAAAAATCAGCGTTTTGCTTAAATGAAAATGTGATCTAAACTGCAGAATAGCACAACAAAGACGCATTAATATTTTCAAAATGGTTGTTACCCTGACTGCCTACAACTCCTACCCCAACCATCACAAACCATATAGAAGAGCGTCATCTTTTCTTGAAGCCGTATTTCTTCCTTTCATAAAACAGATCAGTTTTGGCACTACCCAAATTGACAATTTTTGGGCATCCGTCCCTGTCTTTTTCCTGCTGAGTACATTCTTTGCAGTAGTAGGCATCAGAAATTCCCACCCCGCCACAGATAACACAACGGCCTTGGAAAGATCCATAATTGCACTCGTCGCATACCCGAACAAGTGTGCAAGGACGCACGTAGGAATCACATATCACACACTTGCCATCACATTTCTCACAAAGCCTTCCTATGGCAATCCCTGGTTGTTTCCGACACATAATCAAGTCAGGATGATGCTTAGCCATACCCTCTCCGACACTTCCTTGAAATATTCACTGCAGGATAGATATAGATTTTTAATCAGTAGGGCCTTTCTGAAAAATCAAGGTTTCATTTTCCATAAACGAATTCGTTTGCAGCAGTAAGCATAATAAAACTTGGCGTTGTGCTCAACAAAAGTTCACCTTATGCACCAAGTTTGCAGCATAAAATGCTCTCTTCTAATTTGGAATCCTAAAATCTAAATTTGTAGACACATGCAACCAAGAAACTGACAATAATCACATGCAATTAATAGCATTGTTTGCTTAAGCTTATAAGGCTACTTAATTAACAAGTCAACAGCAAAAAGTAACATCTCGGAAAAATAGGAGGAGAAGGTTCGAATAAAAAGCACAGACGAGCTTCTTCTTTTTTTTTTGTTAACCGTGGATGTCCGGACCAGCTACAAATAGAAATAGAAAAAATAATTATTTTTTTTGATAGCCATGGATGTCCGGGCCAGCTTGCGCGCACCTCGACTAATCCCACGAGACCCTAAAGTTTACAGCCGTTTCTTACCTCAGTGACCCTGAGGGGACTCGAACTGGTGACCATTGGGGAGCAAACACAGACGAGCTTCTTGGAGGGGCACCTGAAAGTTATCGTGGTTTTCTCCCCTTGAATTTAACATTTAAACCTTCAGGTTTGAAATTTGAATGGAATGTATTTTTATCTGCTAATAACACTAAGCTTTCATGCCTATCAGGTAAAATTAGAGATCCTACCAAGGAAAAGATGACATCAATCTAATTCATCTCAATTTCATCCCCTTGAAGGGAACAAATTACTTTCACGAGCCACACATCAATAGAGGCTCGTCGATTTCTTGTTTGCATTTTAGTTGTCAACCGAATCATTACTAGCATCACTTAAACAGTTTGTAAAATACCCATTAGATGAACCGGAATTGGGACTTTTGGGGATTGGAATACATTCAAAAATACTTTGAATTTGACAGAAATTACCCTAACTCCAATTCCAAAAACCCAAACCCAGGCTCAGAGAACTCATAACTTAATCAATCAGTAACATCTAACAAACAAAACTCTAATTCATAGCCTTGTTATATTATTCATAACATTACAGCCACGACAAATTCTCGGCACATAATTTCACGTTGTACCAATAGCGAAAAATCCCATAGCATGTGGCATAGTCGAATGAGAATGACAATATATTCTGATTTAAGTAAAAAAAAAAATTAAAAAATGAACTAAAATTTCAATAATTTATGCTCTACAAAGCAACAGACTAAACCCTAGCTTCTACCTACTGCAGTATTTCTTTAGAAAAAGTGAAAAACAATAATAATATAGAAATTAAATGCATTAAATATTATTCCTCCTAATCATTCATATACATGAAAAACAATGTTCGAATAAATGGTGCGCGTGCGTGTGAGAGAGTAGAACCTGAGGCAGAGGATTAGATTATAGCAGAGAAAATGTCTACTCTGTTGTAGAGAATCCCCGCATATAACTGAGAGGATACGCGGAGCTACAGAGCTCTTGTAGAGAAGCGGTAACTAGAGAGTGCAAATTGTTTCCGGTCAAAAACATATGGGCCGGGTCGATCTACAATGGGCTTGTACAAGGCCACTTAAAACCCGCTGACCCGGAAAAGGTGAAACAAAGTGATAATTACGTCAAACCAGAAATTGTAAGATTCAATTTCAAAAATTAGAAATATATAAAATTTGTTTATACAAAAATCATATTTTAATTCAAATATTTAATATTATTAATACAACTCTAATTCATCACAAACTCTAATTAGTCTCATCTCTCTCTACATCTTTGTGGGGTGTTTAAAAATGGAATTAATCTTGATGTGCATAATATTATGCACTCCCCCAATAGGGGGAGCCACTTATCTATTATGTAAAACTTTATGTATAATATTATGGTAATGTAGCATAATCCTTAAAAATGTGCAATCATCTTTTTATCTCTCACATGGCAATCGGCATCCCCTCTCCTCTCTCCACCTATTCCGTGAACGTAACCGGTCAGCACCACTGCACAACCGATCAACCCCACCGCCTCACAACAACCAATCAGCATCATTGCAATACCACCGTATGAAAGTAAATAATTAGTGACACCACAAATTATTATCACTATCTTTCCTTGATCTCTCACTTTCTCTCTCTAATTTCTCACTCTCCTCTACGGCTACAACACCACAGGCGCCTTTCATCGTCGTCGTCGGAGACACTGTTATCACAATTCGATGCAAGCCACCTCCCAAAGCGGCGCACTCATCACCTTTTCCTTGAATCAATGACGCTTATCTCCTTTCCTCGCGAGCGGCCCTCTTCGCCTTATTCTTTTCCTTTCTTTCTTTTTTTTTCCTTGAGTTTGATTTTCAATGGACTTTATGCTATTTACGGTGATTTGGAGTTTTGATCTTTGCGCAACAACGATGGTGTGATGGTGCGGAAAGCTATAGATTGGGACAGGTAGTTGGAGCTGCAGATCACTGGGTGGCGTTAGACAAGTAGTCGGAGCTGCAGATCCCTTGTCTGCGATTGTGGTGTTGTGGGTATGGTGATGGTGATGTGTGATGTGGGTGCGATGTCGTATACGGTGTTGTGGGTAGGTGCAGTGGTGTACGCTATAGTTGTGTGCGTTGGTGGTGCGGTGATGTGTGTTGTAGGTGCGGTGTGTTGTGTGCAGGGGTGTGACGGTGTAGTGGTGGCTCGACATTGTATAGTGGTGTTGATCGACGTTGGTGGTGTTTTTCTGTGATGTGATAATTTGTTTGAGATGGGGTTTCTTTCAAGAGGTGGTGGTGGTTCCAGCGGCGAAGGTGGCAGTGGTGCTGCTGAAGGGAGTGGTGAGGTGGTGGTCACAAGTGTTGATTGTGATCATAAATTATTTGGTTGATTGTGTTCATTAAGTTAATTAATCTGTAACCAATAAATAATATATGAACAATGAAAAAGATGAATTTTGACCAAAAAATAAAGTGTGACCTAAAAAATTGTTAATTTACGATCGATAATTTGAAAATTTGTGACTGTCTAATAAGTTGTGACTTCTAATATTTGTGATTTGTAGCCGATAAATAAATTGTGACGTATAAATTATTGATTTATGATCGATGAACAAATTGTGACCTATAAAAATTTTGAATTGAAATCGTAAGATAATTTGTGACATTTAAAATTTCTGAATGAGAATTTGCAATTGTCTGATAAGTTGCGACTTATAATATTTGTGATTTGTGATCGATAAATAAATTTTGATGTATAAGTTTTTTTATTTGTAATCGATGAACAAATTGTGACCTATAAATTTTTTGAATTATGAAAGTAAAATAATTTGCGACACATAAAATATATGATTTGTGACAGAAAAATAATATGCGACTAATTAAATCGATAATTTGTGACCAAATTGTATAAATTTGTGACCTTATTATATTTAATTAATTAAGTCATAAATAAATTTTAATTAGTATCTGATTTTTGAAATTTGAAATATTTGTTCTTAGTTTTGAAATATGTGATACTTAACCTTATGAAATTTTCTCTCAAAACAAATTAATGAAACAGTTAATAACAGAATTCAGAATGGAACCGGTTGATTCTTTGGTCAATTTAACTGTTTTTTATTTTTTGAATTTTAGCTTAGAATCAGACCAATTTCCAATAGAACTGGTTAGCTTGATAAGGCTCAAAATACTGTTTGTTCGCAATGATTTTACTAAGAATTTGACATTTTGTGAGGGTCGATAGATTTTTTTAGTTTCTTGGATTTTGTTAATTGAGAGATCTTGACGAAGCTATTTTGTTTCTCGATTATTTTGACACGTGTGTCACCTCATGATTTGACATTAAATTGGCATTTTCTGTAAAATGAAAATGTGCGGACATTATTTTGTTTCGCTAATTTGGACAATTAATCAAAGGGAAGGACTATAGTCAAGCATGAATTAGAGGATTACAAGTTTCCAGTAAAAGTAGAACATTAAAGTGATTTTTTTTCATATTTTTTATGCAATTTAATTAATTGATCAACAAATTTCATAATTTGATAAATTCTTGCTTGTACAAGTGAGAACGCTTGATCTCTCTTAATTTCGAAAATCTAGGATTTGAATCGAAATCCTTTCATTGATTCATCGTAAATTGCATTGATTATTCATAAAGATGCAAATTTGATAGGGGATGGAAGGATGCTTCAACGAGTAGGTAGTATAAAATGAGCTGCCAAAGCCACGGGCCTAGACACTAAGACCACTTTCTAAAATCGAGCCAAATAGAGGCGCAGTTTTTCAACCTAGACTTACACCTCAACTTTTAAACAACTTACGCCCCTAGAGATGTCAATAGGAGCGAACAAACAAGGACGTGCTAGCACATGTATTATTAACCTTGGGAAACAGATTCTTTAAGACTTATTTGACACGACTTTTAAAAGTCATAAGCCACTTTGAGATTAAGAAAGCTTTAGAACATGTTTTGATAATATTTTTAATGTGGTTTGTCTAATTAGAAAACTTAATAAAAGAAGGACGAAAGTGACTTTCTCAAAAAGCTCTTCCATTAGAAGCAAAACAAAAGCTATACCAAACATGCCGTTGGAGGTCTTGCCACAAGCAATTCCTATGCTAGGAAGAACGTTACAATTCACAAATTTGAAGAGAGAATAATCTACATATATGCATGTGAAGTTGATCACTTATCTCGTGACTTAAATATAGAGTAACACAATTGTAAACAAGTTAAAATCATCCACTTAAATATGAGACGTGATTAGAGTACTAAGTACAAACTGCCCATAATATACAGTAATATCCAATCTCATCAATGAAACACAACTTACACAATCAAAAACTACTCGACTTGCCATGGATGGAATAGCAGTCTCTATTTGTCCTTTTTCGGAGCCCAAAGTTCAGGAGGCATCATACCTAGAAAAGACCACACAAGCGAGGCCGCGAACAGAACTGCCTTCCATTGGATTTTATTACAGCCATTAATCCGGCAGTTAGACCAGCACAGACCACAGACGACAGAAAACTTTGTGCATTACGTCCAGCTATAAAAATATCAAGAAATGGGACAAATAAGAGGCAATAACAACTTCATGGTGCTAATTTCATTCACAGCTTAGATAAATAATGCAGAAAAGGCATACCTTGATTTAATGTAATTGATGTAACTGTCAATCCTCCAATTACTAAAGCAGATGCAACCGGAAGATACTGCAATTGTACGGTTGAGACTCGGAAAAGTTATATTTTATTATCCAAATCCCAAATAAATAAAACGAAAGAAGAAAAATGGTTGAAAGGACGTTGTAGGCTAGGCAATGAAAGAGGAATGAATAATTCCTGAATAATGGCTACTCTCCATATAAGCTGTTCATCTTATCATGCTCATACTTCTTCATTTTATAATGTCATATATGCACAAAAGCAGGAAGATCCACATCTTTGGTAGGGTACTATACAAAACTCGACAATATAATGATCAAGATTTCAACTTCTCTTTTTCTTCCATACTGTCAAATCCACATTATGAAACATGCTCTAAAAGATCTGTTATTGATATCGATATTTGCTCTACCATGCATACATGTATGTACATATGTTTGCATGTATATGTACCTGAGTTCTAAAGGTTGGCCACTTAAAACTGCATGCGAAGCCATGGAGTATAATATTAATAGAAGCATTTTTAACTCTGGGAACTGGTAATAATCGGGTTGCTTTTGTAAGCAAGTGTTTAGTGCTCAGAACTTAAATAAATATTGTTTTCTATAGAAGACGTCATAGGCAAAATATGTATGGCAACCAAAAGGCAATATGGAGAGGAGCCATTATCTAATGAAACCCTAAATCAAAAGATAATTAAGTGTATAATCTGCTTGGTTTATCATCGTGGTTAGTGTTCAGGACATTCCAAATAAATATTGTTTTCTATGGGAAACGTCATAGGGAGAAGATGCGTGATTAACAAAAAGCAAGATGGAGAGAAGCCATTATATGAAACCCTAAATCAAAAGGTAATAAATTGTTCATTGCTTACGGAGATGGAATCAAATCCATTATGCTGGAAGGGAGAGGGACCATTTCCGTTCACAGTATAGTGACCACTAATAAGATCAATTGCATCCTGGAATTAAGCAAAAAGTAATGTGAGAATGATTAACGGTTTTTAAAGCCTTAGCCTTCTAACTACCATGAGTAGAATTTGGTGGTCAAATAAAGTATTAGACAGCTTGCCTGTCTAACACCATCTTGAAAATTATTTAGAAAATATCTTGAAAGGGCACTCATCCCATCTCTAATGAGCCCTCCCATTGTCTGTTTGCCGTATCTGCAATGTATTAAATCAAATACACAGTGCTGTTTTTTTTATGAAATTTTATTATAATCAGATATGACATTGGCCTGGTGAAATTTGGATTTTTGTTAATCTTACCTCACAAGGTCTCCTTTCAAGGCAGGGGTTCCTGAGTACTCAAGGCTTATCTCATCACCTTGCTCCGCCCACACTGTCATGAAAAAGACAAGGTTCAGTGGAGGGAAAATATAAAATGTTCTGCGCTCACATAAACTGTGCAATCAAATATAGAGAAATAATTTACATTAGTTCTTACATGTCTTAAAAATTTCAAAATCTTCACCAATTGTAGAAATGCTCTCAGTTGGAGAAAAAGCACCAATTCTTTGCAGCTGAATGTCTAAAGATTTCTTTGCCAAGTAGCTCTGCACAATTAACGTCATCTTCTTACAATGAATAATTCACAGTAAAAGACGACTAAACAAATTTAACTATTGAATTCTGATAATCAAGTATCTTAGGAAACACGGATTCTTTGCAAGCTGCAATCAGGAAGCAATGAATATGTTGCTTGAAACCTGTGTCACATTTGTTCGGTCAAGACAATCAATGCAGTTACTTCTAATTATGCCTTCTTGTTCTGCTACAATCTTCCCTTCAGGATCGACAAGGAGATATCTGCTCAGCTGGAATAGTAAATATTAAAACTGTATTATGAAGATCCCGTATAGCTACATTTTCGCACCTATTTCAGGAAAAGAGGGGGAAAACAGAAAAGAATGTATGAAAGAACTGAAAATCTGTTCATTACCCTTGTTTCTCAAAGTCCTCAGAAATTTGATCATATAGAAGGTGTAAATTATCAAAGTTTGTGTTGCCGCAAGCATGGTGGAAGTCAAATGAGACATATCTGGCGGAGTAGTATAAAAAATATTAAGTTATTGTTTAAATTACCCAATTCAAACACATTGAAAATCGAAAAAAGGGCAAAAAGATCACAATATTGTCAAATACTTGCTCATGATCAATACAAAACAATGAAATTCACATTCATTCATAATCTTTCTATTAGTGCTTGTGTAAATGTGATTATTTGAAAATCATTTTTCCCTACACCCATTTTCAACTACAACATTCTCTAGAAAAATCATTTTTAACATTTCCCCGTACCTTTTCCCTACTTTTTAACCTCAAATTCTCCAAAAAAAAAAAAAAATTGGCTTTTCAAAGAACCACTCGCACACAAGAATTTATTCTGATCATACTAGCTCGGAACAAACCACTGGATTGAGTTTATATTTCTGCATAATGCTGGTCCATAAGAAATTGACATGACAAGCAATTTATTACTTGCATTTCCTTCCTAATATCGTCTGCCAAAATCAACTGACAATAATGGTCTTCTGTAGACTTCACAATTTTCCTCCCCAACATCAAGAAGTTTAGGATCCTAACAGAAAACAAAATAAGCAGTACAAAAGTAGTAGAAACGAAGATGAGAATCACCTCACATTTGGCAGCTTTTGCATTTCCGATGCGTAAGCCATATTCAATAAACCCTCATCACCGTGCTACAAGAGATAACAAAACAAGGACCAAGGAAAAATATGGAGAAGTGAAAATTTTGAATCAATAATGAACTGGCTTAGCTACCCAACAGAAACGTTAACACTAAAAAAGATTTTTAGATCAATAATAAGGAAACTAGCCTCTAAACCAAACATAATGTAGTCCATATATTTAAAACTACATAAATAAATTAGACAACCTTAATGGCATTCTCAGAGTATCTAATCCGGAATGAAGCATTCATTTACAACATAAATTAATGTTTAAGAAACTCATTTGCATTGATATCCAGCTAGTAGATGATCCATAACAAAACTAATTCCAGCTATCTTAGAATTGATTAAAAGAAGACAGAAGAAATCCTGATCCTAAATTTTTCCATTTGTATCTGGAAAATCTTCCACGGAAAGCAATTAACAATAAAAGAAATAAAGTACAACCACGTAGTGGGATCCTCAGTAATGCTTAGGAAGGATTGATAAAGAAAAACTAACCTTATCTGTCAGGTCAACTGCAACACACTCTCCATATCTTTGCAATATATCATTAAAATGGCGCTCCACAACTTTTGACTGAAATACATGTACAAAGGAAAACACTGTGTAGTGACATTCAAATTCTGAGTCCATGAATGAAATCACATTTATTGTTCTTTAATCAATGAGATAGGAAATAATGAAATAGAAAACAAACTTAAAACATTTAGATAGGAATAAGATCTCAAGGCATGTACGTACTGTCTGCTCATGATTAATGACATTGAGGCGCGGTTTATAGCTCAAATCAACAATTTGCTCCCACAGCAGTGGAATTGAACCCCGAACCTGAGATACAAATAGGTTCACATGAACTAGCCTTCTCAATATGGATATGTGACGAATGACAATGGGTATATAATGCAAAACTTTGATGGGTTAGGCCTTCTTGATTGTCTAAGAAAAGGCGGAATTAAAACAACTAATAGGATATAAAGTGCATTTGGTGTACTGTCTGGGATCCACGATTAAGGTTAATGAGTAGTTACTCTGCGTAGAACTATATGCATCAATAAATTTATAGTCCAAGTCAAGAAAATAGGTGAGAGCTACGAAGAAATTTATAAAAGAGAAAAAGTGAAAAACTAAAACTTATAAAAACTTCTCCACATTATTTTTCAGCAAAAACTATTTTCCCAACCACACAATAAGTATTTGGTTCATAGGTTCCACAGATCCCAGAAAAGAGAAAAAACATATGTTCTTTAACATTCATTAAAGATTCACGCGCATCATCAAATGGACACTTCAGAAATGAAAACTGCTCATCCTAATGACTAAGCGATTAAATCAGAAACATGCATATATTTACCAAACTACACATGATTTTTAGAATCATCTTTTGTTCTGGACATAATAAAAATTATCCGCTTCCAGGGAAATGAAGTTCAGATATCAATATTAAGCATATACCTTAGTTGCCCATATAATCTACTACATTCATAGCTTGAAAAAGGAGGTACTACCAGCATATTCTCTATGATGGTGAAAAACGAATCATGAATTAAATGCCCTCAAACTATAGGTTCTTGAGAAGTGAAGCACACCTGCAGAAAAGAGGAGATATAACCTCCAAATTCAAGCAGCTGTTCAGTTTCTATAAAATTAGCAGTGTCTCCTTCAAGATTGGCTCCTCTTCTCCACATTCTTGTCCCTGGATTCAACACCAGAGCAAGTATTCAGAAAAGGTAGCACAAAGCCATATATATGATAAAAAGAAAAAAATAAAGCCTCAGGATTTTGTACCTAGACGCCGTGTACACTTCCGTGAAATTAATGTTATTACAGCGGGTGAATTTTTCAGCTTGATTTCTCCAGTCTGGAAGCTTTAGTCTTAGTTAAGTACAAACATGATCCTTGTGGCTAGATTTTTCATTTACTTTTGCTCTTCCATCACTACTAACTATAAATAGACATACAGAGAGAGGGAGAGATAGAGAGATGGAGAGTTGGGGAAAGGATATTTCCTTGTAATAGGGGGATGATAAATTTATCAAGCTGCAAGAACAAGGATTTACATATTAGAAAGGATCAAGTGGTCAAAATTAACTCTTGCCAAACAGTTTTCATGTAAAAACCAGAAAGGTTTTTCCTCCGAACTTTATCAAGGTTGCCTGAAATTTCCCTTGGTGAGAAATACTTTCAAATATATGTATTGTTATGGCAACATATGATCTGAAAGACAATAAATTTAACACATCATCTGTTCTCCTCTCCAGTACCACTGGGAAATGAGGGAGTGGTTACTTCTAAGTTCTAACCTTGTTCTCGATAAGCTCCTCCAGTAAATTTCTATTCCAAACAAATCGTGGGTCGGCCTGAAATTAACCAGGACTTAATATAATCAACGGTGATTCTCATCAGGAAAACAATAGAAATAGGAAAAGTATCAAAATTAGACTTCAATACTGAAGAAGCACGGTCAAGATTAGTTCATATCTTCCTATCTGTCCCTAAGGTTTCTCAAGCAAGAAGCTAATCCCAGTGAAAAAATACAGAGGCCACATAAATGAAGATTCTAACATGCAAATTCGCAAGAAATGTTTATTTGCAGCTGTTCACATTGCACCAGACTTAAATTCATCTGAAAGATAGATATTTGAAAACCCCAGAATTGAAGTTATATACCTGCTTCCAAACTGGTCTACTCATCCACCCTTCTGCCAGCTTAAACCTTCTCTGCAAACTGGTAAACGTTACCAGTTTTCATGAAAATATTGGAACAGTAAATCTCGTGGAAAGTAAAAAAAATGGAAAACCAGAAGACACGATCAAGCCATGAAAAAGATTCAACAAAAGACACAGATTTTTTCAATCTTTTCAACCTTGGTTCCATAGGAGAAATAGAAATGAATTAAATCTATAGTCAAACATACTTGAGTGTGATATCTGTCCCATAAGAATAATATAAGCCTGGAGTTGATTCTACTATTTTCAACANCATGAAAAAGATTCAACAAAAGACACAGATTTTTTCAATCTTTTCAACCTTGGTTCCATAGGAGAAATAGAAATGAATTAAATCTATAGTCAAACATACTTGAGTGTGATATCTGTCCCATAAGAATAATATAAGCCTGGAGTTGATTCTACTATTTTCAACAGAGTCATGAAGTAAGCTTCGTCCTTTTTCTGTACGCAGTTGATATTTGTAAGTGTTGCAGTTTAGCTAGTTTACATACAACAAATGGAATTCGAAGTCCTGGAAACTTCCAAAATTAACAAC
>CAIGRQ010000067.1:0-17274 GCA_903798375.1 Fraxinus sp. D2006-0159
TGCGTTTGCTTTCAAAGAATGACCCCGAAAGCCGCCCATTAATTTCAGAGGTTAACGCGATTCCTTTGATTTCAGTATCCCTTTATTCAACGGTTGTGATTCTTCAAGAGAATGCTACTACCATGATCTTGAACCTGTCCATATCCTCCAAGGAGGATTCATGGTGTTCTTGATATCCTTTCACATGCCCTGCGGAACCTTGCTTCCCCTTTTGTTGCCCAGTACGCTACCGCCATGTTATGAATGGTGAAAAAAGATTCTGTAATTTTAGATAGGCACTTCGAGGGGCCTGATCCTCCTGTTTGTAATACCCGTAATTGTTGAAACTGGAAAGATTGTTTTTCATTCAAATGAACTGCAGAATAAATAGATACAGGTACTGACTTACCCAATAACCCATGATCACATAACTGAACCCATGACTCAACAACTACTCAGCCACCATGGCCCATGATTTAATGACAGACTTTTGACTAATTCAAATAACATAACTCACGAAAATAAGGATAATATGCAGCCTAAAAGCCCAGGCCCTCTTTGGGTTTCATAACATTACTCCATTCTTCAGAAACCCTTGTCCTCAAGGGTGGGGAATCGTCGCAGGAGCTCTTCGCGATCCAGCTACGTCGCGTCTTCTTTAGCCATGCCCTTCCACTGAACCAGAAGCTCAACGCCTGCTCTGCGCCCCTTCTTGATCATTCTTCGCTCTAACACCAGCTCGGGTTCGGGAGCTATAGTACCTTCCGTTGTCATTTTTGGCAGGTCTGTAAGTGGCCTCCTGTGTTCTCCTAATGTCTTCTTGAGACAAGACACATGAAAAATAGGGTAGATCTAAGATTCCTGAGGAAGATCGAGTTTATAAGCCACTTTCCTATTCGTTGTACCACAGTATATGGACCATAGTATCTTGGTGAGAGTTTGAGATTCCTCCGTACGGCAACAGACATTTGGCGGTAAGGACGTAGCCTCAAGTAAACCTTATCACCTACTTCGAACTCTCGATCAGTACTTTTACGATCTGCATACAACTTCATCTTGGCTTGTGCTTCCTTTAAGTTCTCTTGTACTAGCTTGTAAATAAATTCCCTGTATTTGAGTTCATCGTCGACTGCTTGTACTCGTGTAGAGCCTGGTTCATAAGGAAGCATTCTCGGAGGTCGCTGCCCGTAGACCACTTCAAATGGTGAAACCTTAGTTGATGTATGCTCTGACGTGTTGTAAGCATACTCAGCGAGAGTTAACCATCTGGACCAGTCATGTGGTCTGTCACCCGAGAAACACCTTAAGTAGCCCTCCAATGTTTTGTTCATCACCTCGGTTTGGCCATCAGTTTGTGGATGATAGGCTGAACTGAGGAGTAGTTTTGTGCCACTGATCTTGAACAGCTCCTTCCAAAAATGGCTTGTGAACACTGGATCCCTGTCACTCACAATGGTTAGAGGGAAACCATGCAATTTAAAGATGTTATCCATAAACACACGAGCTACTGTTGCTGCTGTATATGGGTGCGAGAGAGACATGAAATGAGCATATTTGCTCAATCTGTCTATCACCACCATGATAACTGTGCGCCCTCCTGAAGGTGGTAAACCTTCAATAAAATCCATACTTATATCTTGCCAATTTCCGATTGGAATGGGAAGTGGCTGAAGCAAGCCCGGGGGATGAATGTTTTCCACCTTATTTCTTTGACATGTATCACAAGTTCTAATGAAAGCTCGCACATCTCTTCTCATACCAGGCCAGTAAAATTCCTTTTTTATTCGAGCATAAGTTTTACTTACTCCTGTGTGGCCCCCTAATGGACTGTTGTGGAATATTTGCAAGATCTTTTGCTGAAATGGAACCAAGCTCCCCAAATGTAACTTGCCCTTGTAGAAGAGTAGGTTATTGCGGATTTGGTACTGAGTTGGGTCCAATATTCCTTGATGGCAGTTGTCTATAAGGTCCTACAACTGGGGATCTTGCAGGTAAGTTTTTCTTAATTCCTCTGTCCATTGAGCTTGCATGACGCTAATAGCTTGGATTTGTGGTGGGTTGGTTGATGTTTCGAGTTGTTCTATTTGGATAACCTAGATAATGCATCAGCAACTTTGTTGGTTCTTCCACTTTTGTATTCCACTGAGAAATCATACCCTAGCAATTTGGACACCCATTTTTGTTGAGCTGGGGTACCTACTCTTTGCTCCAAAAGGTACTTCAAGGCTTGATGGTCAGTCCTTACTTTGAAATGTTGTCCCACCAAATAGTGCCTCCATTTCCTTATAGCCATTACTAATGCCAACAATTCCTTCTCGTAGGTAGAGAGCATAAGACTCCTTCCTTTTAGAGCTTGACTTAAATAAGCAATTGGCCTCCCTTCTTGCATTAGGACAGCTTCTAAACCTTCACCTGATGCATCACACTCCACTATAAAGATTTTAGTAAAATCAGGTAATTTGAGAACAGGAGAACTAACCATAGCTTGTTTCAGCTTGTCAAAGGCTACTTGAGCCTTTTCTGTCCATACAAATGCATTCTTTTTTAGGAGAGCTGTGAGAGGTGCTGCAATAGTCCCATACCCTTGTACAAACTTTCTGTAATATCTGGTTAGTCCCAAAAAACCTCGTAGAGCCTTCAAATTCCTGGGCAGTGGCCAACTTTGCATTGCTGTAATCTTGTTGGGATCAGCTTTAACTCCCTCTTTTGAAATTAAATGACCAAGATATTCCACCTCTTTACTACCAAAGACACACTTAGATGTCTTAGCAAATAATTGATGAGACTTTAATGTTTCTAATACAATCTGTAAGTGTTGTAAATGATCTTCTAGTGACTTGCTGTAAATTAAGATATCATCGAAGAAAACTAACACAAACTTTCTCAAATAAGATTTAAAAACATCATTCATCAACCCTTGAAATGTAGCGGGAGCGTTGGTGAGCCCAAAGGGCATTACCAAGAACTCATAGTGACCCTCATGGGTCCTAAAAGCTGTTTTGGGTATATCTTCTTCATGCATTCGAATTTGATGATAACCCGAGCGCAAGTCCAACTTGGAAAATATTTTAGCCCCATAAAGTTCATCTAATAACTCATCAATGTTAGGGATGGGATACTTATCTTTCATGGTGTCATTGTTGAGGGCAGGGTAGTCCACACACATTCTCCAACTTCCATCCGCCTTTCGAACTAGCAACACAGGGGAAGAGTAGGGGCTTTGGCTTCCTCTTATGATCCCACTTTCTAGCATCTCTGCCACCAACTTCTCTATCTCAGCCTTTTGGTAATAAGGATACCTATAAGGCCGAATGCTGGCTGGTTTAGACCCCTCCTGCAGCTTAATTTTGTGATCATAACTTCGGGCTGGAGGTAACCCACAAGGTTCTGAAAATACAGCTCCAAATTCCTGCACTATCTGTTGCACTTCTGGTAGCCTGACCTCCTCCTTTATCTTGTTGTTACTCCCAATTAATTGCAGCCAAATGCCTTTAGCGGCTCCATTTTTTAATTTAATCTGCTCCATGTCTTTTAGGACTTCTCGGGGTGGATGTAATCCCTGCAATAGGAATTCGCTTCCCATGAAATTAAACTGCATTGTTAAGTCAGTAAAATTCCATAATATTGACCCAAGGTTTCTTAACCAATCCACTCCCAACACCACATCACATCCTCCCAAGGTTAAAAGATAAAGATTAGTAGTGGTCCTTAGGTTTTGCAACTGAATTGCAACTGCCCTACAGTAACCTTGGCAAGAAAGGCTATCTCCATTGGCTACCTTAACCGTCAGATGGCTCTCTTCCACTGGCAGCTTTGACTTTCTAGCTACATATGGATCCACAAAGCTATGTGTACTTCCTGTATCAATCAAAATCAAAACTTTGTGTTGATTAATAAACCCCTCAATCCTCATAGTCTTAGGAGATAGAGAACCAGCCATGGCATGTAAGGAAATGCCAAGCAGCTCCCCTAATTCATCTTTCTCCACCGTAGGATCCTCGGTTGTTACTAGGGCCAAATTCCCTTCACTTGATTCAACTTCCTCCTCCTCATTTTCTTCTAATCCTTCCAGTAGAAAAATCTTTGGTTTACTACACTTGTGTCCAAGGTGGAACTTCTCATCACAATTATAGCATAGGCCTTTCTCCCTTCTCTCTTACATTTGGGTTGGGGTTAGTCTTTTTATGGGGAATGTGGTTTTTTTGTTGGAATAATTTCTGGTTTCGGCTTTGGACTGTGGGGGAGGTAGTCTTTGTAGGGGAGTTGGAGCAAAGATTCTGGGGTTGTAGGTTGTGTTTGGTAAGGCTGGGTGGTATGGTTTACCCGAGGCTCCCTTATACCTCCTTGTCACTTCTTCTTCTTGTAATTTCGCTAACCCAAAGGCAGCTGAAAGGGTGTTAGGTTTAAACATAGTAACCATAATTCTCAGTTCCTCTTTTAGGCCACTAATAAAAGTAGAAATCCTGAATTCTTCGGTAAGCCCCTTAATCTTGTTAGACAAGACTTCAAATTCCGTTTACTCCTCGGCAGTGGCTATTTGCCTTAATTTGGTAAAGGCTCCAATGGGGTCCTCATAAGTGGATGGTCCAAATCTCACCTTAAGGGCGTCGGTGAATTTATCCCAACCTCCTATAGGTCCCGATTCTTTAAGCCACCCAAACCAAGATAAGGCCTTCCCTTCCATATGAAAGTAAGCTATATCCAATTTTTTATCAACAGGAGTTTGAAAGTAATCAAAAAATTGTTCAGCTTTAAGGATCCAATCCATGGGTTCTGATCTATCAAATTTAGGAAAATCAAGTCTAAGAGTTCTAGCTTGTATTCCTCCATTCCCTTCAAATAATGGATTATGAGTAAACTGACCTTGGTTATTAGATGATTCTTCTCCATTTCCACTGTTTTGAGTATTTTTGTGGATTGCTACCTGCTCATAATTGGTGGCCAAATTACTGAGTTGCTGCAATACTGCTTCCAGCATGAGTTTCTACTTGTTTTGTTCTTCTCGCAGGTATGCAGTTTCTTCCTTGAGTAAAGAGACAGCATCGGACATCAAAGCTTGGCGTGTACCCTCAGCCATAGCACAGGAACGTTGGCTCTGATACCACTGTTATGAATGGTGAAAAAGAATTCTGTAATTTTAGATAGGCACTTCGAGGGGCCTGATCCTCCTGTTTGTAATACCCGTAATTGTTGAAACTGGAAAGATTGTTTTTCATTCAAATGAACTGCAGAATAAATATATACAGGTACTGACTTACCCAATAACTCATGATCACATAAGTGAACCCATGACTCAACAACTACTCAGCCAACATGGCCCATGATTTAATGACAGACTCTTGACTAATTCAAATAACATAACTCACGAAAATAAGGATAATATGCAGCCCAAAAGCCCAGGCCCTCTTTGGGTTTCATAACACGCCACCATTTTTAGCCTGTTGAATATGGAATCATTTTGCCCCATTATTGGGCATAAGCGGGATATAATATTGGATTCCGTAGCACGGCGGTTACTGGCGCCTCTCATAGTTGAAGATCGATTGAGGTTTGTCCGTTCTCTCTCTTTTTTTGTTTTTGTTTTTAATATTTTAATAATTTATTTGGACTCATTTGCATTTTTTAAAAAATTTAAGAGTAAGATTGCAATTTGTTCTTTATTTGTTTTATTTAAATAAAAGGGTATATTAATAATTTTACGTTAAAAATGGTTAAAATGATGTTTTTCACAATGAAACGTTGAAATAATGACGAAAATAAGAAAAAATGAAACATATGGACGTGTTCCGCAAGAAGTGTCCAATTTAGGGACGATTTGTGATATTAAGCCCATAAATTAAACATACATGACAATGAATCTAAAGAATTTTTCAAATAAATATGAAAATAAAACATGAAGGTAAAAACATTCAAAATACCATAATTTATAAGTTCAAAACAATAAACATTTTTTTCCCAATTAAAAAAAAAACATATTACTTCCGTGTTATTTGCTCTCTAAATCGGACTCCTAGTTTATGGAGTCCGAGTTGACTGACGCTGACGATATTCGAACGTACGTCAAACGCCGTTTCTTCATCACCATCGCCTTTTCATTTTCAATTGTATCAGTGACAGTTGAGGGAACCCGATACAATCCTTTCACTAGGTAACAACATTGTACGTCCTCTATGTATACATTCATCTTCAGATAAAACGAACTCGAAATTCATTTGCAAAATTATTAACATGAACAAATTCCAATGGTCAGATGATGATATAACATGTATTTAATTCGTACGACACATAGTGAAGCATCTGAAACAAGTTTATCGTTGTATTATAACTATCAAGAAACCAAGTGAAACAATCTATTGAAAATGACAGATTTTCTCGAGAGATGGCTTCCATCTGAACTTCAAATATACTCTCCATATACTAACATGAATTGGATGTTTAAATAAATAATAGCTTTTGAAAAGAACCTAATTAATGTAGAAAATGAGAAATAACTAAACACTGCATAATCCTCAAAAACCAACTTATATGACTAATTTATGAAATTAAAAACCAACAAAATATCCTACTAACAATTTAACAAATAAACAAAAATTGATAAAAACAAAAACTCAAATAATCAATAAAAGCATACATGCCAGAGACTTCATTTTCATCCATCTCCTTTTCAATGTGAGCATTAAAAAAAACAGAAACAAACAAAAAGATCCAGAGAAGAAGACACGGGTCAAATTCAAAATATGGCAATGGTTCTGTATCACAATCTCAATTGCTACTAATAAGAAATCGATAAACCAAGATTGAAAATGTGAGACAAAAATAGAAATTTCAGTAGTCATTTCGCTTGTTGCAGATGCTATGTCGGCCGAACGAGAAAGGAGAGTCGAGCGGGGAAACAACTAATGTAGAGATGGCAACGGGGGACACCCCCTTCCCGCCCCGCCCCGCCCCGCCCCACCCCACCCCACCTTAGACGGGTAGAGGTGGGTTCATGGCGTGGACTTGCCCCATTTCCTGCCCAGTTTAATTTTTTTTTTTCAAAAATTTCTAATTAACTATTTTTTTTTTAATTTGTAATTAATTATTTTTTTTATTCTTCACGGGA
Source organism: Fraxinus sp. D2006-0159 (assembly GCA_903798375.1). NCBI lineage: Eukaryota > Viridiplantae > Streptophyta > Magnoliopsida > Lamiales > Oleaceae > Fraxinus > Fraxinus sp. D2006-0159. The sequence continues at coordinate 7,082 of CAIGRQ010000067.1, forward strand.
CGGATTCGAGACGGGACACCCTCTTCTCGTCCTGCCCCCACCAACCCGTCGGGGAGGGGTAACGCCGGGACGAGGCGGATTTTTTTGCCATCGCTAAACTAACGGATGACAGAACTTTCAAGATTTGAGTTTTGTTTTTTTTTCTTTCCTTTTTTTTTTAAAAAAAATGAGAGGGGGGGGGGAAGAAGAGTAGGGTTAGAGTAGGAGGATTTTTTGCTGTTAAGGTGGGGTAGGTTTGGTGTGATATTTTTCTGTTTTTTGTACTATTTTTTCATCTAATATTTTGCAAAGATCATTAAAATGTGACATTTTTTAAAATACCAATTCAAAACGTGACATGAGGTGGAATTTCCTCATTTTGTTTAAATATCTAATAGATTGATTATAAATATATTTTCAAACTAAACAGAGAAAAATGGTTCAATTTTTTGTTCATTAGGATCAAGAAACTCACAATACTGATTTTCATGTTCATCCAAAACATTTGAAATCATGTTATATGTATAGAAATACTATTTTTAAGCATATTTTTATATAAAATATGAATTCAAAAGTTTTAAATGAATGGCCAAACAGCCACACGAAGAACCTAGTCTCAAAACCAAAAGGCATAACTTACAATGTAAGACCATTCATGAAAAGAACAATGGAAGACTCCCTCAAAAGAACATTCAATGCAGTTTATGATGCTGGTAGCACTCAAGGCCTTCAAAATTGCAGCTGCCTAATAGCTTCCAGTTTGGTTTAGCTCGACCACCTTTGTATGCATACTCCGAACGTCTGAGTAAAACCACCTCTGAACATTTGACTCGTAAATCCCATTCTGATCCTTTGCACCGTACTTCAACAGAAACTTGACAAGCTAATATAACATAATGTTGATTCAATAATCAATACATAATCATCGCCGGTCCCAAGCCCAAGTGAGGGAGGTAGCGGTAGGTTGATAACTAGCATAAAACTGTGTCAAATCTTATGATATGAAACCCTATAATACACACCTGTTTATCGACCCATGTAACATATTCAAACGACAGGTAAAATCAAGAAAATAAACAAAGTTCAGGGAACCAAGGTTTGACTCCTACTAGGAGCACTCTATCTTCTCCAAAAGAGCTGAACGTCGACAAACATACAGACATTTGGAACTTATTGCATCATTCAACAGACTGTCGCTGTAGATGCCGAAAGTGGGCAAATAAATGATATATCCGATCAGTTCGTTTGCATTGCATCAGCATGGTACTTCTCTAAATCGGCATCCAGGTCTTCAGCAGATACCTTCTCACCACGGCCTCTTCCTCGTCCACGACCTCTTCCAAATCCACGACCCCGTCCACTACCACGCGAGTTTCCAAACCCACCAACCCTTCTTTGTCCACTGTTCCACAGCCATATTTCAATCAAAATATGATAAAACAACCCACTGATCATATCATTCCTCAGGAAAACAAAAGTTGTAATGAAGTTTGAGAAAAAAAGGTATAACTAAAATCAAATAGATGGAGCAAAATTCGGTGCTGTGAATCAAATATATGTGGCAAACTACAGTTTCAGAGTTGCACTCCCAACCAAATCAGAGAATTTTCTTTATTTTTTTCTTAGTTAAAATTTTTATCTAAATCATCACTTTTAGTTAATATTTTGTTCTGAAAAAATAAAATAGATACTTATTCCATCTTCCCAAGTCCAAATTAACCGGCCTATCTGACTAACAGGACCGACCCGAGCCAACTGGGGTCAGTCTAGTCCGATTTCACCAGTTAGTTAGTTTGGGTCGGGTTCTTGTGATTGTCAACCGACTCGGATCAGATCGGGGTTTAGCAATTAAGAACTAAACCCACTCCCTATGGAATTTTTAATTTTTTAAAAAATCATTTAAATCTAAAATGAAAATGGGCCTAAAAATCATTTACATGACTGAGGAATCTGCCTTCTCCCTTACTGTGTGTGTATATGTTTTACAGACGATACGCTGACCCAAAAAAATTACTTTAAAACAGGCCCAAGCCAAAACCTGCAGGCAAAAAAATCCACGATTTTGGGCCCAAACCCAAACTGACTTAACTAACCCCGACCCAAACCGAATCTAGGACATCATCATAGTGTGCGAAGAAGATACAAAACAATCTCTTAAGGAATAGTTGAGAACAGAAAGTGCGATGTAAGACGCTACTGGCAGGAAATTTGTGAATGTAAATTTGGTGGACAAGTGAGAAAAATAGTGGATAACAAGAGCTTTAATCAGGTAAGAGGTATAAAACATAGAAGGGACAAGAGAACAACAAATCTGTTTTAGGTTCTGATGAACCATATCTATGGACAATGTCAATTTATTCAACTGGTAAGTTGCTAGAAAGTGTAGGACAATGCTAGAAGGTAATAAATAACTGTTGAAACGAATTTTTTGGGACTGCAGTTGCAATTATCCCCTTTGTTCTTAAATAGATCTAGATCATAATAAATAGAATCTCGATCATAATAGACAGCCTACAATCCGAACTGAGGACGGGTTTTTGGAGCTAGCTCGAACATCTTTAAAATTATAAAATTTTTATTCATTCCAACAAACTCTTTACTTTGTGCCTTTTATTTTACTTTGGTCCATCATTCATTCTTTTTCCCTCATATTTCAATTCAATATATATATTTTAGATGTCAATAGGTTAAATATTCAATAGATTATGAATAATTTGAGTACTGGAGCATCGAAACTTATAATTTTATTAAATACAATCATGATAAAATACTAATTGAGAGTGAGTTTGGCTCTCCAAATTAAAAAGTCAGACCACTCTATTTTAAAAAATTAAAATAAAGAGTCTCTTGAAGTCTAATGTCAAGTTTTGACTTTTTAAAATAAAGAACATCTCACATGTAGGGTGTGTACGTTAGAGATTAAAATCGGATTAAAANCTCTCCAAATTAAAAAGTCAGACCACTCTATTTTAAAAAATTAAAATAAAGAGTCTCTTGAAGTCTAATGTCAAGTTTTGACTTTTTAAAATAAAGAACATCTCACATGTAGGGTGTGTACGTTAGAGATTAAAATCGGATTAAAATTGAAAAACTAGCCGTTATAGTTGACTTTTATTAAACAAGTGAGACCTAATAACAGCCATATTTTCAATTTTAATTGAATCTTAAGCTGTACCAAACAAGCTCTTAAAGAGTCTATTGGAAATGCTCTAGAAAGTGATATTGATCATGTACCATACTAAGTGTCTAATATATCTAGGTATCTTGTAATCTATTCTTTCATCAATAGCTCAACCATATTAATCCCATGAACCCAGCCAATGTTTCATCTTAGGAAACCATAATCAACTTTAAAAGTTACATTCTTCTATCTCCTCTATTAGAGCCTGCTTGGGAGTTTTGGGATACTAGTTATGCGATCTCTTAAAGTACCGATTTTGAAAGTTTGTGAATGATCCAATTTTTGTGGCTTTTAGTAGCAGTTTTTAAAATAATCTAACCCATGCTCGAGAGTTTATTATCCAATGATTCTATAATTTGTATTAAAAGTAAAATTACATAGATGCCCATATATAAAAAAAAGGTAGGTGCGTGTAAAAAATATAGAGCGAATGTGTATGTCACTCCTTAAAAAAATTCAATATAGCTTTACAAAGTTTATCCAAACATTTTGTATTGTATATGAACTAACATGTGGACTAATTAATGTTGATTTTAATAAACTCTTACATGCCATTTTCTATTGGAAATAATTGTTTTATAGGGTGAAATTGGAAGAAATTTTGAAAAATGCCAAAAACTACCAAATTGGTAGGTTAAAAAATACAGCCTAAATTACACTACAATGGCCCCAAAAACTAACAAGCACCGATTTTCCCAATTTCTCATAAATAGTGTCACTAGTGGGAAAAACTAGCAAGCCACCCCTAGAGTTTAAACCTATTGGAAGAAGAAGTGTTTTCCTCAATTTTCTACATTATCTTTTTTCTAAAATAACCACTACCCTAGCTTATGGCTTGTTTGAAAAGTGTGCATAAACAGTTTAAATTATAAATACATATAAATAAGTTATGGACAGGTGGTTATTACTTGTGAGTCATACAAAATGTGATGATAAAAAGTAATTTGACTGTATAAAAAATTTATAAACATTGGCCAAATATAGGATTGTAACACAGAACTGGCTGTTAAAATACAAGCAGATACTCTGCACGTAAAAACAGTGGCAACAGTACATGTTAAAACATACAAGTAATCAGAATACCCACCTTCTAGGAACTACATTTGCATCACCAAAAGCACCAGCAGGTGGAAGAACAGCAGCAGCAGTAGCGGTAGCAAGGTTAGTTCCTACAAGCTCTATTTTCATCGGTTTCCCATCAAGCTGAACATTATTATATCTCTTGACAGCATCAAATGCGTCTTGTCTTCTTGAGAAGACTACTTCGGCTGTACCCTAAAGAAAAGAGTATTCTCTGAATCTCAGATAGACAGGGAAACTTGGCCAGAATACCACATAAGGCCCAATTTGAAAAATACCTTTGATCTCCCACTCCTATCATAGTGTACCGTATACCGTTTCATATCACCAACTTCTGAGAAGAGTTCCTACAGATTTAAAAAATGTATACTTCAAGTTAGGAATAGTCAATTGACCATTCTTTAAGTACATGAGAATGACAGGAAGAACGAGCCAGGAATAAACAAAGTAACGAAGCAACAAAATATGCTAGATTCTTATCAACTGGATTATTCCCTAACTCTTTCTGCAGAAGATTAAACCTAATGTGAATCATTTCCTACTACAACCAGAACAATTCGACTTATATTAGCTAACTAGATAGGATAATGCAAACTAACCAGAAGCATAAAAATCACAATTAGATCAGGAAGTCAATGCCATTAAAAAAAGCGCTTAATCTGGAAATGCTCGACAATTTCAGAGAGAAAAAAACAGCATAAAAGAACACTATGCCCCTGTTTGGACTCCATTTTTTTTTCTTCCAAAAACCCATTTTCAACTACACATTCTTCCATCAAATAATTTTACACGTGAACCTATTTTTTAACCACACATTTTCCAAAAAAATTACTATTCCAAAGTACATTTCCCCCAAAAATGGGGGTTAAACAAAGGGATATGACATTTGAGGAATAAATGTGGATGGCTGAAGAAACTGACTATAAAACAGCAGAAATCTCAAGTAGAATAATCATCACTAAGACACCACTGCTGTAAGAAAAAATGCAGTCATGAGATTTCCTGTGTAAACAATCTATGTTCAGGAAAAAAGTTATGTCTTTGTTTGGTGGGGATTAAAATCAATTTTTTTAGTAGATTTTGATAAAATTTGACGAAATATGTGGTTGAAAAGTTGTGGGTCCCATAAAATGTATGGTTAAAATTTATTGTTGACTTGACTTGGATTAAAATTTGGATTTTAATTTCTACCAAACGGGGGATATATATTTCAATACTATATTTCCTTGTGTAAAGAAAGTACTATTTATGTATAACTGATATGAACACTAAGCATAGCAATATCAGCCTACAGCGAGTACAGCCCATGGGATTGCAGTACTCAAGTCTCTCACTGACATGTTAATTGCAAATGAATCCTGCAAGATTCCAACAGAATTCAGTATGATAAGAACCCCGAGAGAATCTAAATATACTTTTGACAACGACACCCCATCCCTATTCCCAAGAGGAAAAAGAAAGAAAACAAAATGAAATATAAACTCTTGCTAAGTACCCCAAATCTACTTTCCTGATGGGCTCAGAATGGTGAGGAGAAGAGAGGGAGAAAAGGATAGAAAAGACAAAAGAGTGTTTTGGTCATGAAAACAACAACGCTCACTTGTTTTCATGTGTTCAATACATCCTCAAGTTAAAAACACTTGCTAGACAGTGGAATATAATGGTAATGAAGATGCTGTGGAATCCCATGATGCCATAGTTTGTGCCAAAATGCATCTCAAGAGCTTTAATTTTTTTATTATGTATAAAAAAGGTTGGTTTGGAGTGAAAGAATGCATTTAGCTGACACCAACTATTATCCCTCCGTATGCACAGAAGATCTGTAGTTGGATAGAATATAATCAAGACATTTGTAATTACTGTTCAAAAGCCTGCTGTCCAGAATTGTCAGCCTTGTTTCTCCATGCATTCTGCAACTAAATATCTATCAAATACGTCCTTTCTCGACTCCAATAACCTCTTAAACAGACACTACAAGTTAAGATTACTGGTTTCGTGTCAGATGGTATGAAAACCCAGTTATCCTACCAGCTTCACTTTCGAAAGTTACATAAGACTTCCTATAATAATGATTTCAATCATAATAATTTCATTTTAAGTTGCTCTTGGAAAAGAATATAAGACTGTGTAATCTATAATGAATATGACATAAATAAAGTGAAGAAAATAGAACATGTTTCCAAACTAACTGTCACCTGCACAAAACCACTAAAAGCAAACAAGTTTTAGAGTCTCTGTACACTACTTAGCACCCATGAACAAAATTCCAGGCTTCAGATTGAGACATGACGAAAACATGTTTAGATTTTTTTTTTTTATAATGCAAGATGCTCCTATCTGTATGGGAAGAAATTTTTCAAATCATGCAGCGAACGAGTGAATCCTGCGGAAAATAAAAATGCGTAGAATTGAGAGAAATGCACACTAATGTGGTTTGGAAAACTCGTCGATGACCACCATGATAATCAATCAACTCAATAAGCTCAAAATACAAGACTTGTCTCACTCTCAACCTCTCCCTATAAAAAGCCAGAAAACTTGATGCACAACAAACGAACACGTGTGATTTTCTCTTTCTTTTCTGTCTCTCTCTCGCGCACTTAAAAACTGCTGTGTGTGTACTTTCCTTAACCCTCAAATTTCAATTTGTGACTTTTCTGTATTTACATAATTCCTCCCCAAAGAGCTTAACTCGACAATTCAACTCATAAAGGGAAGGATATTGTTTGAGAAAGATGGATGGATATAACTACAAAATTAGAGAAGAAAGAATAGAGGAAGCAGAAGTAAGCTAGTTCTTGAATCTAAAGAGTTGGATAACTTAGATTGAATATCACAATCTCGGAAAAGCTTCAAAAGCTCCATAGCTACTCAATCATCCAATCTTGAATAGTGTAGTGAATTAGGAGCATTAAAAGGCTTTATGTGGACTACAACTCTTAAACCTAGCAGAGTTCCAAGTTCTAATTTGGAAACTAAATAAATTACCTACCAAGCTAATACTAATTAGAGACACTAAGAAATTTCTATAAGAACTAGACTCCGGTCAGCTGATTATCAAAGATATCACCTTTTGCAATATAATCAGAGAAGAAATCACCTTAATATCCTCGATAGAAACGCTATAATCCAAATTCGAAATGTATAACTTCGTTCCAGTCTCAATATTCGACCCTCGACCAGCCGCAGCAGCAAACATGTCATGGCCCCAAGTAGACTCCGGTGCCTAAACCACACACAACCATAATTCAGCAGAAAAAAATATAAATAAATAAAACAATTAGCAACAAAACAAACACAAATACAAAATTGTATGTAATAGATAACGGATCTAACCTTGGCGACGGCATAGGGAGCAGCTCGATCGGCAGAGCGGTTGGGGAAACGGCGATTAGGGCCCGGACCGGATCCGGAGCTTGATCCGCGGCCTCTGCCACGGGAGCCGGATTTCTTATTACTCTTGATTAGATCATCCAGAGTCATATCAAGGGGAGCGCCGGACATTTTGCGACGGCGATTGAAATCCGAAATCGGAAGAAGAATAATTGAGGGTTTGTAGGAAGAAGATAAAGGGGGCTCGGGGAAAGGTACAGAAACCAGAGCCAGAGGAGCCTCTACTCGTATTGCTCATAAATATCTGACACGGTTTTTGCTTTAAGGGAAATTGCACCATTGGTGTTTGATTAATTGTTTCGGTAATAACTTGCTCTTTAACTTTCAAAAATTAATAAATCGATTCTCTACTTTTTAGTATAGTTGTACAATTAGGTTTTCATTATGGAAATTGTACGAATTTTCGTTAAGTCATCATTTAGCACCGGTGACAAGTGAAAACATACTCCGATTTAAAATTCTGGTTAAAAACAAGATTTATGGTTTGTTTGTCACCCATTATTGAGTTCAAAATGATGTAATGAATAATATTTTTTGGAGCATTTGTAGTTGAAATTTAATGTAACTTTATTGATTTGTGTGTGGAATATTTTATTATATTTTATTGGGTGAATATGTGGTGAATATTATTTACAGAGTTTGATAAAATGGTAGACAAACAGGGGCTTAATTGCATGAGTAATGATCTTGTGACGATTTAATAAAATAAGCATCTATTTGTTACGCATTAAAATTTTCTTTTTCATTATTTTACTCATTTTCTACAACATATTCTTCAATAAAATAATATTTTTTTATCACATCAATAACTTTTCCTTCTTTTTCAATCACACATTCGTCATCAATCTACTATTCTAAAATACATTCTTCCAAATTAATGTGGGTCAAACACACCCTAAATGTACAATAATAGTAAATAGATGACTAACGAGCTTTTTTGTTTTGTTTTGTTTTTTTTTTTTTATGTTAGAAACCAACTTGCTAATTTAGTGTCTGTTTGAGCTTCATTTTTTAATTTTTTTTGTTTAGAATATATTTTAAAATAATAGATTGATGAAGATGTGGTTAAAAAATAAGGGAAATTTTTAAATTTGCATATAATATTATTTTATTGAAGAATTTGTGACTGAAAAGAAGAGAGAAAAATTCATTTTGAAAATAATAAATTTGGAACAAATGAATGGTAATAATTTATTTGAAGTGATTCAATTTGACTTCGATAAACAAATGTTATGTATCTTATCGACCATAGTTTTATTTTTGTTATTTGAGCACTATTTTGTAAGATTTTACTTGGTGGTGTGATTTATTTGGCAAAAGGAAATTTTCTTTTAGATCCCCTTAAAAGAACAAAAAAGCTTGAAGTACAGCCTGTACTTTTATAGGAATTCAAAAGTGTGAGGGTTGGGAGTGGCCCCCACTTGATTAGAATATTAGCAAAAAATTCCCCCACCCACCTATGATGAGAGTGTCCTGACAGGCTTACAGCATGTACGTGTAGCAGCTTTGTTAAAAGAATTATCCATCATTGAGTGAGAATCAAATATTTGCAAGTGTTGAGTTCCAATTTACTCTATTTTGTAAGTGAGAGACTAACTTGCAATTCAGTGAAAAAGAATTAAAGAATTAACAATTAGATTTTCATTTCAACTTTGAAGAACATGTTCCTCGTTGACCAAATAATAGTTCAATTGGACCAAATCCAGTTTTGTTTTCAAGTGCGAATAGGTTAAGTGGCATCTATGGGGTACGTGTCTATAATTTATATCGCTGATAAGGTTAAGATTGCCTATCTTGAGCTGTTTTGGTTTGACTTTCAATTTGGGAGGCTGGGTAATAAGATAGAAAGGGACAAACACTAATTTACGGACACCTTGACCATACTCCAAGAACGATGGGTCATGTCTATGAGATTTGGAAGGGTCGAAATTAAGTCCATGTTCAGTATAAATTAAAATTTTTATTTTTATTTTTCTACTAATTTTTAACCACACATTTTTTAATAAAATAATATTTTTCATTACATCAATAACTTTTCCTTTATTTTTAACCATACATTCTTTATCAATCTACTATTTCAAAATAATGTGGCTTAAACACACCATAAATGAGTGGATGACTTGAAGAGATCCCCTCCCCATAAGCTTTTGAGTTATGACTGTTGGAGATATTACACCGATAAATATGTATATTATATTCAAATCAATATGAGCTGGGTAATAAGATAGAAAGGGACGAGCACTAATTTACGGACACCTTGACCATACTCCAATAACGTTGGGTCATGTCTACGAGATTTGGTAGGGTCGAAATTAAGCCCATGTTCAGTATAAATTAAAATTTTTATTTTTATTTTTTTACTCATTTTTAACCACACATTCTTTAATAAAATAATATTTTTCATTACATCAATAACTTTTCCTTCATTTTCAACCATACATTCTTCATCAATCTACTATTTCAAAATATATTCTTTAAAAATAATGTGGCTCAAACACACCCTAAATGAGTGGATGACTTGAAGAGATCCCCTCCCCCTAAGCTTTTGAGTTATGACTGT
>CAIGRQ010000090.1:0-11525 GCA_903798375.1 Fraxinus sp. D2006-0159
GGAGAAGAGTGGTGGTCGGAACGGTCGTCGGAATAGTCCCCGGAACGATAGGGGTGGTGGAGGTGGGGTGAGTTAATTATATTATATTAGAATTAAATATTTAATAATAAATTGATTTAATAATTTATTATTTAAAAAAAAACCCGATTTTTGAATTTTTAAACTATAAACCTGATTTGTGAATTTAGAAACTTAAACACCTTATTTTTTATTTTTTCCCCAAAATTAAATGTATTTGATTGATTTAAAACCTGTTTGACAATCATTATTGTAGAAAAAAAGAGTTTTGAATAGTGATTTTTAGGAAAATGTGTAGTTAAAAAGTATGAAAATATTTTTAGTATGTGTAAAATATTTTATTATGTGAATGTATGTTTGAAAATAGTCTTGTAGCAAATCATAAAATAAATTAATAGGTGTCAATCAAGCACTTAATTTACAACTTATAAATGTTATATTTATCCTTTTTTTTAAAGACGTAGGAATCCACATCCTCTACTCGTCAGCGGAGGTCCGACCATCCCAAAGAGGCGGAGGTCCGACCACTGTGAGTGCTCACTGGGTAAATCACACTCCATGTGCAATAGCCTACAAACCACACAAGAGAGGTAAACCGCACTATTCAATTTCAGTGTGATCGGCTCGATCGAAAAAGTGTTGGCAAGGGATTCGAACTCGTCATCTTTGATCTCCGCAACCACCCGCTTCATCAACTCAACCACCCCGAATAAGTTTTATCCATATTTTATTGATATATAGATGATGAGAGAGGGTAAATTACCCCCAAAAATAAAAACTTACTTTCCTGAAAATATTTTTCCTTTTTTTAGGAAAATATTACATGAGAAAATATCAATTAGACAACAAATGTAGGAATTTGGCGGAAAAAAATAAAGTTTAATCAACCGCACTCTGATTTCGGTTGAAAGAACGTCAAAATCACAGAAATAGAAATCGCTTCCTTCCTTCCTTCCTTCCTTCCGCCATTGTATATACAATCTCAGGTTATTTCTCTCTTGCTGTATCTAATATTTATATATACACACACCGAAACGCAGATACGTATTATCAAAGCGATTTACTCGAGTACAAGAAACATAGTTCAACTGATGTTGTTTTTCCTGTACTGAAACCCTAACTCGTGCAGTTTCGTTTTAATTTCGAGAAAAAAAATGAGTGATTTGTCATTTTTGGAGTAATTTGGCATTTCAGTGGTGCAGGATCTCTTTTTTGTTGACAAAATGTAGCAAATTGTGTTCGAATCTGATTTGGCAAAAATGATGTCTCTGGAAATGAACGACCGCAAAAGTAAGTGGATTAGATTCGCACTAATGCGTTTGTACATCATGCTGATTTAATGTCGTTAACTGGATAATTTTGTTATTGTTTCCATGGTGTTGCGCGGGGTTTGAGGTGTGCAAATGGATAGCTTCGCTTGTTCTAGATAATTTAATTTATGCTGTCGTGAATATGCATGTCAAATTTGTTCGTGACTTGTATGAGTCAACTTTTTGTTTGAATGAATCATTTATATACGTTTTTATTTTGTTTCTTTTTGCCTAGTGGTTTTTCTGAAGCGAAATTTATGCAGCATTCTGTAATCCAAAAAATAGAAATGTCATTATGTGATTTAATTTTTTACATGCCAACAGAAATTGGACTGGGATTGACGGGTTTTGGAGTATTTTTTTTCATTCTTGGGCATCATTTTCTTCTTTGACAAGGGGCTACTTGCCATGGGAAATGTAAGTGTAATTTTATAACTGGTAGTTAACTGTTGCACACATATTTTTCAGTTCTCATCTTTCTAATGCCTTATTTTCTATTTGACTTAATGCTGTTTAACTTGGTAAACAGATACTCTTCATCTCAGGGGTGACATTGACCATTGGAGTCGAGTCATCCGCACAATTCTTCATAAAACGTTCCAATTTTAAGGCTTATTTTTTTTTGCTTAAGAATTTTTCATTTGTGTTTTTCTCATACAATTCTGCTTTCCTCTTATAATTCCCTTGGTTATAGTAGGGAACAATTTCATTTGGTATTGGCTTCTTCTTTTTGGTTGTCATTGGATGGCCTATAATAGGAATGATTCTTGAGGCACATGGATTTGTTGTTCTCTTCAGCTTTTTGTTCCTTGCTCATGACAAAACAGTCTAGTCCACAATAGTTTACTGTTTTCTTCTAATGAGGTATTTTTCATGCAGTGGCTTCTGGCCAACACTATCTGTTTTTCTGCAAAATATACCCATGTTTGGTTGGCTATTCCGGCAGCCTTTTTGTTAGATTGGTATGTTCGCTTTGAAATTTTTAATTACTGTTTCTGATCATAGGAAACAATAATTTCTGAATTTAAACTAATTCGAGTTTTGATGAAATTGCTTTTAGTTATTGCATTATACTTGGTTTTAATGTTGAAGGCTGTTTTGTTCATTGAATATCGATTATGCTGTGAATTATGATAGGTAGATACAGAATTATTTATTTATTTATTTTTACCTTGCTAGGATTTTGTGCTTTTTCGGCCGGAACTTTTCATTGGATTCAAAGGATTTGTAGGTTCTGATTATGTAACTAGCTTCAAAACATACCTCACAATTACATGAAGCTGTATGCACAGAACAGATCCATCTTTTTATTTGCTGTAAAATGGGGAAAATAGATTCTCCTGTATTTACTTGGTACATATTTATCAATTTTTTTATATCATGTGAAAAGAGCACATACCTTTCAAAGTTTTAACCGAGCCAATCAACTAAATTTTTTATCCATTTTCAGAAATATTCACTTCTCCATAGTTTATGTCGAAGCAAATGAAGAGCTAGTAACTTTACGTTTTGCTCATTTTTCTCCAAATTGGATTCCACTCATTTTTGTTTGATTATCCATATTTGAGATATTGAGCTCTAGCCTCTGAATTCTTTCCAGTGTAAAAAGGAAATGCATACACTTCAATACTAGGAAAAAGAGTGGCATAAATCATGCTCCTTTTCAACCATTTCCCCCTCCGACAATGTATTGCCTTTTCACATATCCAAGTTTCATCGTATGACATGTTGTATTGAAATTGCTGTTTCTTCTATGCAGTTCTTTGACCGTTATTGTGGAAAAAGAGTCCCCAAATGAAATTGCTCCAGGGAAGTGCAAGACCGGCAGCTTTTTGTCTCTTCAAGTGTTGCAAAATACTCTCTAGCCAATAAGCCAACAGATAATTAGAAACATTACCGTACACTCAGCTGATGATATGGGATTGATTAATACTAGTTGATCTTTTTTAGTTCCTTTCTGACTTTACATTGGCGAATGAGAATCAATTCTTTTGATAGAAGCTTAGTATCCTACGATCCTTTCTGACTTTACTTTGGAATGAGAATCAATTCTTTTCCTAGAAGCTGGTATCCTACGATTTGTACCAATTCACCATTTTCAGTTGATTATTTGATTTTTTCTGTTTATGGATGTGTGGTGGTTGCAATTGGATTTTTCTCTAAATCAAAGCTAGAATTGAAAGTCGTGAGTTATATTACGAGTGCCATTGATTGTATGTCCACATTTGGAGGATTTCCTTAATATTCAACTGAAAGAAATTGTAACTGCATTGTTCGGTAGCTGATTTGCTGCAGTGCCTGTACTAGTGGTAGGTTTTTTCACACTTCCCCTCGAGCTAGATTAGAGACACCTAACCCTGTCCCCTTCCAACCCTACGGTGATTTCAACGCAGAAGTCGAGCCGCATACTAGCTCCACAGAGCAACAATAATTAAAACTCCACAACTTAATATGTTTTCCTTTTGACACAAAACATACCACTATGGGATCTAGAAATTTCATACAAAGAAAATATTTTGAATGCATGAGATCATTGATTTCAAGTTCTAAGCAAGAATTCCTGCGCCTCCTTGCCCCTGGTTAGGAGTGATCAATGTATACTCTAAAAATAGCAAACGTAGCCAACCTGAATTTGTAAGGATAAATCAAGAGAAACAGGATTCATTCTGAATGCCTAAAGCAAGTTCATCCTAATGACAATAGCGAGGATCCGATTCTCTACTTTAATAATTTCACCTGCTTCCGAAGCAAGTAGCTCAGATTTGGCAAAACTTCCTCAATTTCTGAGTATCACCTGCTCGAAAAAGACTTCGATTTTATTTCTTGCATCTTTCTTTTCGTCTACAAATTCTGCGAATCTTAGTAAACAGAATTGCACTTGCAACCACTTCTAAACTAGGGAACATAACCAACATATTACACACACCAACTTGCAAAGATACAACATACTATAATTAACCAAATTGGGGAAAGCGAGTTTAATAGTTAGCAAAGGCCAAGAAATTTTGTAGCGAACCGTTTTAAGCATTAACAGAATTCTGCAGCAAATGCAAATACTGCTAAACATTCTATAAACCAACTAAAATAGTAGAGAGTAGAGAACCAAGTCTGAATGTTTAAGAACGCCAACATAGTAGATATCTTTACAGCACAAAAGCATACTTTTTTTTCCAACACAGCTCACTGGCTAGGAGATCCATCCCCACCTGGTTTCCTCGAGCAATCTGCAGGGTAAGGGCTTCTGCTTCTCCTACGTATTGGGATCGGACTTCTTTGAGCCCTAACTGGAGAGTGGCCCCGACCTGGACTTTGGCTGCGGCTTCTTGAGCCATATGGCGATTGTTCCCTCACTGGACTTCGACTGCAGCTCTGAGATCCATTGTAGAGACGAGAATGTTTCAGTGGGTTTGACCTCTCTCTACTGTACATTTTTTCACGCGGGGAAACAGACCTGTCAATGTGTAGGGGGAACTAATAAGAAATTCGATGCAAGTGGCGGAAAGAATAAAATGTGGTAAACAATAATGAGAAATATTAAATCGTACCTTGAGTATCTGGTCTTAGGAGATGAGTAGTAATCTTGGCTGCGAGATCTACCCCTTCCATATTGCGGAGGTGGTGATTGAGAGTACCGAGGAGAACGCGAGTACCGCGGCAATGACTGCCTTCGATCATAAGTGCGACTTCTACTGAAAATTAATACAGATGAAAGGTGGATAGGGTAGTTGATTAAGTAACCATCTATAGCAAGATAATAATGGCATATTCAACCAATTTAAAAAGGAATTTCAACTGGTTATGTACCTGATCCCATCATAACTTGAAATTGAAAGAAATAAAATAAAATTGCCCGAGTCCGAAAATAATGCAGGGAGCTAATTGGAAGCAATTCAAGTATATTGATGAACAGAGCAAAAATTCACCTTCCTCCTCGTTCCCTGGCTCTCATTTCAGTTGGTTTCTTCCTATTCTCCTCAGCAAAAACAACAGTGAGCTCGCGACCTTGCATAATCTCGCCATCCATCTGATGTTTAGCTTCCAGAGCATCAGCAGGATCCACATACTGGACAAATCCAAAGCCTCGTGGTTGACTGCAAAGTAGGAAAAGAGACTCAGTATGGTGAAATTACATAAAAGTATTTCACCTAAAAGGTGTCAGCCCAAGCCAAATTTTTTGAAGGGCTGGAATCCTAGTCTGACAAGAAATAATATATCTGGTTAATATATGATGGTCTGATCCTGTATTCAATTATAAATTTGAGTAAAAAAAACTTATAGTTGTCTTATGGCAGTTAACTCTGCCCCTGTAAGAGCGTACGAGAGGAAATAAAAGCAGTAAGTGGCCATCTTAGAGCATCTAAAACTTCCAAGAACATGGAACATGGAATGCCATTGATAAGCACGTAAGCTAGCACGTGGCTGCTGACCTTATGAATAGGAGCATAAGCAAGCGCAAGCACAAGTAATAGTTTAAAGATGACTTGTTATTCTTCAAGACTTGATATCTTGATATCTTCACAATGAATTCAAACCAAATCGCTTCCAATCTTCACTACCATTTACGTCACCTTGACCTCTCAACATTTGATTGATGAGAACAGAACTCTAACCACTTGAATGTGTCGAGAACTCTTACTACTTGATTGAAGGCTTCACAACTCTTACTTCACTGCTAAATCTCATAAAACTTAATACCGAAATCCAATTTGGAAAAATAATTATTAACAAAAATTCAACATCAAACAGAATGCCAAGTCATTGACAATTAAGGTTTATTGAACACACTATATTATAAAAATGGAACAAAGGATTAAAAAATCCAAAACGGTAAAAACGAAATCCAACACAGCTCACCCAGTGTAATAATCCCTAGGCAAATAGACATCCTTTACTGGACCAAATTGTCCAAATTGCCTCTTCAAGTATTCTGGCCTGCATACAGGAAACCAAACTATTACTATAGAACCATGAACAACTCCAAAGTAAACTGACCAAGCAGAGCTACCCTGCTAGGTAAGCTGAAAATTAACAAGCAGAATGGGGACACAAGCGCCAATACAATTCAAATCCTATCTTTCTAACAAGAAATTCATAAATGCATAATGTCTGGACATCTTATATGTAGTCCAGAAAGAGCGAGAAGCTTCAAACTGAAGATATTAAAAAAACTTTAAAAAAGGATTCAGCCAATAAAACTGGAATTCTCTGCTACTTTTTTACTTAATACAGTAAGATAACAAACTTCGATCATTGCATTGAATATGAAATGATCTTTCAACAAAAAGTTACCTCAAAAAAAGGATTAACAAAATAAGACGAAATAAATGCAACTGTATCGTGAGAACTGGTAGTTTCATGCAATTAACAAGCCCAAAACAGTGTTACCAACTAGATATTAACATGCAAAAAAAGCAGAGAACACTGTGGGTGATATCTTCATATTAAGCAAGACGAAAATATATGATCAAGTAATGCATTGATGCTTACCGACAATCATGGCGAAGGTTGCGAACTAAAAGACTGGTAGGAGAATCTCGTCTACCACGGCCATCATTGCGTCCTCTTGGGCTGGGGTTCCTTCCTCTTCTACCGTAACCTCTAGGAGGTGACGGAGTATAACTCCTACCTCTCATCTATAGAAATTATATAGATCCTGCTCAACAAAAACATTTAAGAATCCATATTATTGAAAAGGATAAATAAATGATAGGAAGAATACAACCAAAAACAATGCCATTAAAAATTTCAACAAACAATATAGAAGAGACAATGCACGTACAAAAAAAATTACAAGCCATCACTTCAACAAAAAAGGAATGACAGAACATCATGACAACAACTAATTCATCATTAGGGAGAACATATAAAAAAGGGAAAGGGAAAAAGAAAAAGATATATCTAGAGCCTGTTTGATACCCATTTTTATTGAAAAATGCAATTTGAAATAGTAGATTGATGGAGAATGTGTGATTAAAAAATAATGAAAAGTTTTATGTTTGCGTATGATATTATTTTATTGAAGAATGTGCGGTTTAAAAGACGAGAGAGAGAGAGAAATGTATTTTGAAAATAATGGGGATTAAACAAGCGCCTTATATTCTAAAGCTGATTCTAATATCATTAATATGCAGTCGGTAAAATACCAAATACAAGATACAAAGTAAGAAAGAAAGGAATAATTAAAATGTCACAACGGACTATTTCAACATGCTGATAATAAAGATTCAATATATGGATCGGGGAAAAGGATATTTAAGCCCCTATTTGTCTACCATTAAAGTAGGAGAATAAATTTCATTTGTAAATGGAAAATGTACAGTTAAAAAGTGAGAAAAAATTTTGGGTTTATATGCAAAATGTTTTGCTGTGAGAATGAGTGGTTAAAAAAAAGTTTGAGAAAAAAAGTTTTGAAATAATGATAGACAAACAGGCGCTTAATATTATAATAAAGGGGCCAAAATTATTTACAATCATGAAAAGAACAAGAAAGTGTATTATTAGTATAATCTAATCTTATTGCTATAGTACCATTGGTTTCAGTTTGAAAATGAAAAATATAAACTTAACAGAAATATAGACTCGCAAAATTTGGGATGCAGAGAATGTTAGCTAGAGATAATACAACATAAATTACATCATATTGGTATTCAAAATTTTGAAATCCTTGTTATCTCATCCCCTGAGACTTGAATCGAAAAGAACCATGTTACAATGACATACTCCTTGACACGATGGTTGACATAATGCCATGTGGCACTTCATCATTGGACAATTTAGAATACAATTAACTTTCTCATCCAATAACATCTTGCCAATTAAGATTATGTCACTCCATGCATCAGCCACTTTCTTGCAAAGCAGAGTAACCCAATCGAAAATGAATTATACTATCTCACTTGCAAATTTATATTATCCTCAAAAAAAATTCTCTCTCTCTCTTTTTTTATTCCCCACCAGAAACGTGGAAGTATTACAACTAGGGTTTCATAACAAAAAAGAACTAAATAAGAAAATTAAAAGAAAAAGGATTGTGGGTATCAAAGCTATAGCTAATACATAAATTGCAATCATAAAAGCTTTAAAACTTTCTAATCATCATCAATTCGTTCTTTATAGCTCACAGACCATTAATTCATGATTTCAACAAGTAAAAAATAAATAGGCATCTTTTATACTGCTCCAAAAAGAACCAAAAAATTTATCGCAAAAAATGGAAATTCAATGGGAAAAGAAGTAGTACACATGATCCAGTAAGCACCAATATGCACTAACAAATACCCTAAAATCAAACACAAAAAAATGAATATACGAACATTGATGAACAAGCAAAAGAAAATATAGATCAGATCCAATAATTAAGAAATAGCAACAGAGATTATAAACTCTAAGTCGGTACTATCGGTTTTTCTACATAAGTTTCTACGAATCTACAAATGAATCATGTACGAATACGTGAAAACTGCAAGGAACGAGTACCTGAAGGGAAGAAACCTTGAAAACTGCTCTCTACGGAGAATTCTGATTAGGGCAACGCTATAAAACAGAGCGCGTGCAAATATATCTAAGATTAATTTCAATAATGGCCACTAAACTTTCACTTAGTGTCAACTTGGCCATTGAACTTATAGTTTATCATACTTTCACTGCACTTGGAAAATGTTACATGCAAACCATTAATTTAACTAATTCAATATTTGGCTTTGATATATAGCCTTTGTTTGGTTTTCATTATTTTTAAAATATATTTTTATTTCTATTATTTTCAATAAAATAATATTATATACAAATTCAAATTTTTTTCTTATTTTTTAACTAAACATTCTCCATCAAAATATTATTTCAAAATACATTTTGAGAAAAAAAAAAAAAAAAAAAANAAAAAAAAAAAAAAAAAAAAAAAAGAAACTCAAACGAGCTCATGAACTATTTATACCCATGTTTGGCATTCATTCTCATTTTTTTTTTCTCTTTTTTCATTTCAATCACATTCTCTCAATAAAATAATATAACACAAAAATCTAAAATTTTTCATAACTTTTCATTCACACATTCTCCCATCAATCACTATTGTAAAAATAAATTTGCTAGTGATACATCAACATGTACATAGGGGTGTACACCCCCCCTCATATGGGGGTATGATCAGCTTGAATAAAAAAATATTTTATATAAATGGGTCTCACCCCCATGTGAGGGGGGTATACACATTTATGTACATTTTTTTAATGTACAAGTAGAATTATTCATTCTAATAATTCTATTCTCCAAAAAATGGGTGTCAAACACCCTCTAATTGCTCAATTTACTTTTTATTCAAATATTTTCAGAAGTATTACTGTTTTATCTATCTATCACTCATTTTTACTTATAACTTAAATCGTTTAAAAACACTAATCAAACAAGAATTCTAATGATTTGATGAATTGGGTTTTCAGTTATAAAATGAATGTATAATTAAATTAGTAAATGAATATTTTGTAAAGTTTAGTGATGAGTTTAAAACAATTTAAACTTGCATTGCTAATTTAGAATAAGTTTGGTGACCAAGAGTGATTACACCTTTTTATACTAAGCCCCTGTCCCTGTTTGATTTAAACTGATGTTTTCTTCGTTGTAATGGTTTTCAGAGAAAATTGAAATCAAGGGAGCTAAAGAAGGGCAATGGAGGAGCAATTCATACTAAGAGTACCACCAGCAGTAGCGGAAAGAATTGAGCGTCTTCTAAACGACCCAACATCTTCTTCAGACGACAAGTCATTGGATTTGAGCTTTTCTGGTATTTTACAAAAAATTGCCCCATCTCCTTTTGAGCAATGTTCTTAGGAAATTCTTTATATTTGTTCAATTGGAGATATCAATTTCAAGAGATGATGGTATTTTTTTTTATCAGTCACAATCAAGCTTCAATTATTTGAGCAAAATGTACAGCTCTAATTGTCTTCTTATCATCTTCTAGCATAGACTATACACTTCTGATTGCTGGCGATAGCTTTGAAATATTGAACCTTGTGGATTGATAATATATAACGCGGTCTAAATTCGGCAGGTTAGGGATTTCGAATTGGGATCCTAAACGTGAAAGTAACTTCAGAACCCTACCAAGAAATCAATAATCTTTTAGTAACTAAATAACAGCTCAACTCATTTTGCTACCTTCTGGTTCTTCTTGATCAAGTTAAACAGAATACATGATAGGAAAGTGATTCTTTTAGTTATTTTTTTCTGGCATTTGCTCACTGAATCACCCGGTCGGGATATTTGAGCCCTAGTCACTGAAAGGTATTTTAACATTCTCTTATGTGCTGAAATTTGTTGGCATCATTCTTCTTCTTGTTTCCTTTGATTTAGAGAAGGAGATAAATCTTTCAAAAGAAGAAAAAATGATGCATGTCTCATGTAGAAAAGGATTCGTATATATTTATCATTTATGGCTAAGTACATATTTGATAGAAGTGAACAAAGTAGTTATTTCCCAACTAGAGGAATCTTTTAAATCCTCCGTAAGATTGTCTTAATTTCAACTAGTCCTCTGTTAATGTAGAATTTTCTTATCCTTTCCAAACTCTGAATCACCCTGTTGGGACACTTGAGAGTTGAGCCCTAGGCACTGAAAGATATTTTAACATTCTTTTATGTGCTGAAAATTTGTTGGCTACCGATCTTCTTCTTGTTTCCTTTGCTTTAGAGAAGCAGATACTTTATTCAGAAGAAGAAGAAAAGATGGATGTCTCATGTAGAAAAGGATTTGTATTTATTTATGGAGAAGTCCAATCTCGATTAAAGTAACAAAGTAGTTGCCATTAATATGGTATTTTGCTATTATTTCTCCAAAAGACTCCTGTCTTGCAAGGACTCTTATAATTCTGTTATAATATTTTTCTCTGTTTTTAATTTTCAGTTTTTGGTGATTCTCCTGAACCCCTTAAGTCTTAATCTTATTAATTCTTCTTCCATTGTCTAGATAAACTGAATTCTTTGACCTGTTGTATTTTAGTAAATTCTTTTGTTACTTCTGGGAAGGATTTGTGTTTTTTCTATGCATTGCTGAATCCCTTGTAAGAGTTGTCTTAACTTCAACTACACCTTTTATTATTTTTTGAGGTCTTGTATATTTCTGTGGATTTATGGATCTGTTATATGGTTTGTCTCAACTCCAATAATTAAATTGGTTTTCTTTTAAATGATGTGCGTTTAGTA
>CAIGRQ010000099.1:0-19488 GCA_903798375.1 Fraxinus sp. D2006-0159
GATTGCACCACAAGTCAATCAACAAAGTGAAAAAGGCCTTGCTCGTGACGGAGAGCTTGGTAACGGGGGACGTAGATCATTGCGTTGGATCGAACCTCCATAACATATCATTTGCATTCTCTAACTCTTTTATTTATCGCTTTTCATCTTGTGCAAACTTATTTCCTATACCTACGTGTCTATGTGCATAGAAATTGCTTAATTATCATTTGTGTGAAGATTAGTTTTTGAAATTCTATATTGCTATCGAAAAGGATTTAAAAACCAATTCACCCCCCTCTTGGTTAGCCATATCTTGGGCTTTCAAATGGGATCAGAGCTCGGTACTCACTCCTTTAAGATTTCACAATCTTGAGTTATGGCTAACACCGGTTTTCAAAATCTTGAGGGATACTCTACAAACCGACCTCCCTTCTTTGATGGCACANTGGTTAGCCATATCTTGGGCTTTCAGTAGAGAGTGGAGGCCAACTTATTAATTTATTCATTGCTTCACGGGTTTTATCTAACTTGTTTTAAAACTGACCAACCACCCTTATCTCCTTGCCAAGACCACAATTTAGCTGCACAACTTTTTAAGTTATCACAAAGGGGCGAGTTATTACTTTCATTCTAGCTTTCTTTGATTGTGTGAAAACAGCTTGCCTCTTTGAGCCAATGTGGTTCGAAGCGAAAAAGATTGTGCTTCCTTATAGAAAATAAATGGAAATATGCGCTTTCAAATGGATAAGAAAAGCAACTGCAATAAGAATAGGGGCTTAATGAATAAATGAAAAGTTCTCGCTTTTAACTTTCTGTAATTAACAGAGAAAAAGAAAGAAACAACTACAAAAAATGGAAATCTGATGCATAAATTGAATTGAAGAATGGGCTATTATACCATGGAAAGGAACCAGAATTACATAAAAATCTGTCATTATCACTACAAAGTAGAACTATTCCAAAGACTAGAAATCAGCAAACACCCTATAGACTGAGTAAACCTTTATACATACACAATAAACCAAAACCAAGTCTTTTAACTTGTAAATAATAAAATTTATAACATCCCTCCCTTAAACTGAAGGCTTTTAAACTTCAACGTATTTTGTGCAGCTACTTCATGCATAACTCTGTCGGGAAAATACATTTTATACATATTGTTTTTATTGTCTTACAAAATATAGATTGATTTTTAAATGTCAAGAACAATTACCAAAAACATGAAAAAGGGATGTAGTCCAAATGGGCAGTCAGTCCTAATTGACTAGATGGCAAGTTAACTCAATTGAATTTTGAGGCTGCGGATTTTAGGGTTTTAGCACTCAAGTGGATGCGATCTTCTGTTGTCATACTATATCTTATACAAAATTATTATCTTACTATTGTATATATTATTTGATAGGTTATTTAATTAAATTTAAGGAAAGATTGGTTTAATATTAAACTTTCGTTAAGCTTATTAATTACTATATATATCAAATAAATCCTTTGAGATATTATGGTATACTTACCATGTTTTCTTGATAATTTTTAGGTAAGTTTTGATTCGAAACTTGTTTACACCCAAAGAATAATGCAATAATTGTAGCACAGCTTTAGGTTGTCGATTCCACAGGGAAATGGAAAAATACTCAAGGGTTTAACAAATTAGGATTTTTCGTGAAATATTTGAAAATGATTTATTTTTCCAAATAAGATTTAAATATCAATGGATCAAGTAATGAAATTAAAATCAATGAGTTAAAACAATGAAGTGTCAAAATTCCTTCAATTGGATCGGATCATTCAACGTTAATTATTCATTTTTTATAACTCAATTAGAGACTTTCATCCGGCATTCTAATAGAAAGATTTATCGTTAAAAACCAATTTAATTCAAATGTAACCCTAGAATCTAGATTTTCTCTAACAATTTTTCACAATTATTTATTAAAATTAGATTATAAATCGACCATATATATCAAGTATAGGCAATAAGTAATCACAACAATAAAATAAATGAAATTGAAATCCAACAAGTATTTCGATTGTTCAATAGAAAAGTATGACTAATAACTATGAAAAATCTAATAAGAGTTAAGCCAATTTCAAAATAAATTTATGACAAGAAAATCTAAATCTAGAATAGTTTAACAAGAAAAATAACAAATTAAATAAATAAAAGACGTGAAATTTCCAAATTCAATTAGTTCATCCCTTGCTTCACCAAATTGTTTAGTTCTTCATAGAATTCTTTAGCCAAAAGATGAGAGAAAAGTGTATTGAGGCATTTCCAATATGTATTCTGCTGTTAGGAATCGAAAATTGAATGAAAATCACGTCCAAATTAGTTTCTAAAAGAGTTCCAATCGAATAAGGAAAGTTGCCTTCGCGCGCAAATTTTTTGAGTTTCAATTACATCCAGTTGTCTCCTAGCAATCTTCAAAGTATCTTCTTGTGGTCCGAATCAACTATTGAGTATTTGCAATTTGGTCCTCAAACTTTAATTTGGCCATTTTTCTATTGTTGTATTATTTTCTTCAATTCTTCATCCAAAACATATTGTCTTCAACCAATTAGCTTCCAACTCTTTCAAATTCCTATTTAGCCTTCTAAACCAACTTTTAGATATTTGCGATTTAGTCCCTAAACTTTCATTTTGGTCCATTTTTCCTTATTTCTTCACAATTCCGTTACATTCATCGTGTTGTCCTACAAAATATAAATGGCATAGAATTAAGCCATATTCCAACATATTAACCAACAATTTTTCATGTTTTCACAGTAAAATAAGTATGTAAAAACGCACTTATTAAACTCCTCAAACTTGAACTATTGTTTGTCTTCAAACAAAAATGTAGTTTAACTCTACACAAAACATGGTTTGACAACATGCTGTGTTTCAGGATTGGAATTCAGTAATCAAATAAATAAACACTTACAAAAGTATAAAGATTAAATCAATATCGACCCGTTACATGCTTACCTCGACGTGTGCATGAAAACTCATGTCAATGTATTCAAATTATGATTGGCTCAACACATGACCCATAGCAGTCAAACATATTCTTACTTCACTCAAGAGATACACACACCCTCAAACTTATGTTTTTCACTCAATTTTTTCGGAGTGCATTCTAAATTGAACTTTTCAATTATATTCCTTACCATCTCTTAACTTGGATAGATCTCAATATTACAAGCTTACATTTCAATAAGTCGAGATTCACCTATAGTTTTGATTGATTTAACGCGTAAGACTAAACTGAGTTACTTGCTTCTCATCAAATGTGTAGTTTTATCAGCTGAATGTCTGGAGCTCAATCAATATACTTGTGTATTTTTTTTCTTTTCATTTTTCATGTTTTCTCCATGTTTTTTTTTTTGAACATCTTTTCATTTGCTTTCTATATAACTCATACAGTGAGCTTTATGCCGATTACTCCCAAGTCAAATGACCATAGGGCACCAGGTTTTAAATCACCTTTACATGCTTAATCACCTGAGTTATACATGCTCAAAAATATACTTTTATTCACTCAAAGATAAGTGTAATGCCACTTTTCTTTTAGACATTCAGTTTCTAAAACTAGTCTTTAACTTAAAACTTTCACCTCATCTTTTTCTCATTGGGTTTTAGACAATACACACAAGATTTTCATACACGAAATTCCTACTCATCTCAATGTTCCTTTGTAACAGCTCAAACATCTCCAAACTACTCTATATTTGGATTATGGATCAGTACTATAGAGGTTGTTCGGTTTCACTTACTATGTTCAACTACTTTCTAAATATTGAACCACATCACTAACTCAATATTCCAAACATGAGTAACGTGCATAGAAAATGTCAAGTTTCACATAAACAGGTTTTTGACTAATCTAATACTACACTATTTTCATTATTCACAGCTTATGCATATTCCAATAATCACATCATAGTAGGCATAGTTATCAAACGCACACAAGCACACAAAACTAAATTTATAATCTAATGAATGCACATTCACAACAAATCCAGCAATGAACTCTTTCCCCAGGCAAATGGGAAACATGGTCTGGAAGAGGAATCTCTTCCACTATAAGCACCTGTTGGCCATAAAAAATCTTAAGACGCTGTCCATTCACTTTAAATACCCTACCATAATTAGGATCACCAATCTCAACGGCTCGATTATGAAAAACTTGTTTCACCACAAAAGGGCAAGTCCACCTAGATCCAAGTTTTCCTAAGTGCTTGTGAAGTCTAGAATCATACAAGTAAACTTTTTGATTTTATTCAAATGTCTTTCTAAGAATTTTTTTTATCATGAAAAGCTTTCATTTTTGCCTTGTAGATCTTAGAACTCTCATAAGCTTCATTCCTCAATTCTTCCAACTCATTCAATTGAAATTCTCTAAACATACCACCCTCTTCTATATCGAAACTAAAATGTTTAATAGCCCAATAGGCTCGGTGTTCAAGCTCTACAGGTAAATGGCTAGGCTTGCCAAAAATAAGGCGATAGGATGACATGCCTAGGGAAGTCTTAAAAGCCGTATGGTAAGTCCAAAGTGCATCGTTCAGTTTTAAGGACCAATCTTTACAATTAGGGTTCACCGATTTGTTTAATTTCCCTATTAGCCAATTATACCTATCCACTAGTTTAGGGGTGATAAGCAGTGAAAATTTTATGAATGATCCCATACTTTTTCATGAGTGCTTCGAATGAACGGTTGCAAAAGTGTATGAATCTATCACTAATAATAACATGTGATATGCCAAAAAAGAGACAAAACATTTTCTTTCAGAAACTTAACAATCGTTTTATCGTCATTAGCCCTGCAAAAAAAAGCTTCTACTCATTT
The DNA here is from genome assembly GCA_903798375.1 of Fraxinus sp. D2006-0159. Lineage (NCBI taxonomy): Eukaryota > Viridiplantae > Streptophyta > Magnoliopsida > Lamiales > Oleaceae > Fraxinus > Fraxinus sp. D2006-0159. Next base: position 4,812 of record CAIGRQ010000099.1, read on the forward strand.
AGACACGTAATCAACTGCTACAATGATGTATAAATAACCAAAAGAGGGTGGAAAAGGTCCCATAAAATCAATTCATCAACAGTCAAATATTTCAATTACCAAAGTGGGATTAGGGGCATAATGTTAGTCGAGACACAACATCTAATTTTTGGCATCTTTTACAAGATCTACAGTATTCATTAGTGTCATTAAATAAGGTAGACCAATAGAAATCATACTGTACAATTTTCGTAGCAGTCTTTTTTTTATAGAAAAGTAGCCTCCACATGCTTGGGGTATGACAAAGACTTAATTAGCACACTAGGTATCTCCTCATTCGGGACATGGCGTCTTAAAATTTGATCGGGGCAGTATTTAAATAGATATGGACCATCCCAATAAAAATTACGTACCTCAACCAAGAACTTCTATCGTTCGATAGAAAAAGTACGACTAATGTCTATGAAAACTCGAATAAGAGTTAAACCAATTTCAAAATAGATTTATGAAGAGAAAATCTAAATCTAGAATTTTTTAACAAGAAAAATAACAAATTACATAAATAAAAGACGTGAAATCACTAAATCCAATGAGTTCCTCCCTTACTTTACCAAATTGTTTAGTTTTTCATGGAATTCTTGAGCCAAAAGATGAGAGAAAAGTGTATGGAGGAATTCCCAATATGTATTCTGCTATTAAGTATTTGTAAAAGTCGAAAATTGGATGAGAATCACGTCCAAATTGATTTCCAAAAGAGTTCCAATCGAATTAGGAAAGTTGCCTTCGCACGCAAATTTTTTTTGTCTATGCATAGTAGTCCATATTTTGGTCATAACTTTTCTTCCGATATTCGATTTAGTCAATTCAAAGTGAGTTGAAAAGATAACGCAAAGGGCTATAATAGAAATAGATTTCTTCCAATTCAGACGTTTACTATGCCAAAAATGAGTCTCAATCTTCAGCTAAAAATCTAGAATATATCTTGTGCGAATTGAAAATTGATTTTGATAATATTTTGATCATATTTCATTCATTTTTGAGTTCCAATTACATCTAATTGTCTCCTAGCAAACTTCAAAGTATCTCCTTGCGTCCGAATCCACTATTGAGTATTTGAATTTGGTCCTTAAATTTTGAATTTTTCCATTTTTCGATATTTTTGCATTTATTTCTCCAATTCTTCATCCAAAGCCTATTGTCTTCAACCAATTAGCTTCCAACTCTCTCAAATCCCCATTTATCGTTCCAAAATAACTTTTGGATATTTGTGACTTAGTCCCTAAACTTTCATTTTCTTTCACTTTGGTCAATTTTTTCTAATTTCTTCCCAATTCCGCTACATTCATCGTGTTGTCCTACAAAATTTAAATTGCATAGAATTAAGGCATATTTCAACATATTAACAAAAAAAATTCCATGTTTTGATAGTAAAATAAGTGTGTAAAAATGCACTTATCAAAATTTATGCATTACTTTACATAAGTAAAGGAAGAAATCAAGTAATGAATTAATTGCTTTGAAAAACTCTCACACCCGTCTGAGACTTGCTGGGCAAAGGACTATCAGAATCATACAAGATTGAATGGACTTTGTGCTTCATTGATTATGTTCAAAGAAAATCGTTATTCTTCAACTGTATCTGAAAAACAAACCAGAGCGTGAATATTCAATCCAGTTCAAAGATCATGTTGCTGGCGTGAGGTAACAATTTTGATTCTTAATCCAAGTGATGATTGCGATCAGACACAACAGTGAAGTGTTAATAAATACAAGACCAAGGGTTTTGATTCCATCTCTACAACAAATCAAAGAAGAAGAAAATGAGGGAGTTATTCTTAGATTTCTTATGATTTTTATTTGTTATTTTCGCGAAATTATAAAATTGAGACTGTTGTATTTTTTCTAGTTTAATTTAGTGGATTGCTTGACGTGGCATGAGGCTCATAGATACCCTTCGAGATTTATCATGTTATATCTAGTGCTCATGTTTTAATATTTTAGTTAATTTCCACAATTAATTAAAACTTTAGAATGCCGATACAATTGCTCGATGCAATCAGAACTGTTGAAAAACTAATTATTGGATAGCCTGACCTTCTAATGTCCACTGCTTAAATAGAATAATTAAAATATATTTTTAATTTACTAGGTTTTAGAATTTACACTTAGTATTAGAGCAGGCTCACATTTAAAAAGTGTGATCCATGATAAACCTAGTTATGGACGGTGCACCATTTAGAACTTCTGTTTTAGACATGAAGAACTACTCATATTGAAAAATTAGGATTCAAGTCTATGTCCAACCCTTAGATGAGTAAGCATGTCATTCAATCATGTATGCTATAAAAACTTCCACCATGACCAAAAAAGAGATAGCAAGATGAAAAAAGGCAGATGAGTGTGTGACTACTGATTTCAATAATGTTAGTTGGAATTCAAAAACCCTAAATGCTATTTTATCAATTGTAGACTCTAATCAATTTTGCTTGATTTCTACATACAAGGTGGCTAAGGAGGCTTGTGACATATTGCAAGTTGTTCATGAAGGAATTTCTATTGTGAAGTCTTCCAAATTCCAATGTTCACCCTTGAATTTGAGCAATTAAAAATGAGAGATGATGAATACTTCAAGAATTTTTATGCCATGCTCAGCGACATCACCAACTCGACCTATACCTTGGGAAAGAAATATTTAAAAATTAAAATTATGAAAAAAGATTCTTAGATCACAACCTGATAGATTCCATTCCAAGGTAAGTGCGAAGGTGGAAAAGTTAGTGGGGGTCTTTAATGGCCTATGAGTTACATCTCTATTGGAGAAGGAAGGAAAAAGGATCGAGAATTGCATTTAAAGTCAAGGAGGTTGAGGTAGAAGAGGAGGATAATGAAGTGATACCGATGAGCATGTGGTCATACTCACTAAACAATTTAATAAATTCAAAAAGAGCAATCAAAAAGGAAGAAACTCAAAACCTCAACCACTACAAAAGAAGTTCTTTAACAACTCACGAAAAAACCGTACCTCGTACGTGGAAAGAGCTCAAAATCGTATTCAATGCCATAAATGTGAAGGATTTGGTCACATAGCTGCTGAATGTGCAAACACATTATAGAAGTCCCGGGCTAAGAAGGCAATGAACATAACATGGAGTGAAATGATGACAAATAGTCAAAAATGAGACAAGAAAAACATAATAGATGATAACTAGGTAACCTCGTTCATTGTTAATCTTCAGTCTGATGCTGACTCACTACAACTATTGCATGTAGGTACAAACTCACTAAGTAAAGACGTAATCAGACCGAGCAATGTATGTTTAGAATGCAGTACACTAAAAATGAACCTAGAATTTGAACAAGAGAAGAATGCTACACTTTTCATAATGTTGGAGTTCATCGAAGAAGAAATAACTATGATTGTAACCGAAAAGGAAGCTTTGTCCAAAGCTTTGAAGAAAAAGAAAATCAAGTTTTGGAACTCCATGTTGAATTGGACCACACCAAGGAAAGAGTCAGACAACTGACCATTGGTTCTGCCCACCTAAATGAAATTAGCTATGGATAAACCTCAAATACCAAAGAAGGATTAGGCCATGAAGGGAAAAGAAAGGAGAAAGAGTTTACTCAATTGATAATACACTTCTATCTAAAGCACAATAAAGTAGATTTGTTGCTCTAGCATTTAAAGACAATTTTCATTTATCCTTTACATTATATTTCTCTCTAGATTTTGAAATGGTTTGATCTGATTAACCATCAACCTTAATAATTTTTGTAGGCACATGAGGACCAAATTTAATAACCTCCCAAACATTTTATATATATAGTATCATAGAAGAAATGAGGATAATTTGTAGAATATCCCTCAAGATTTTAAAAATAGGAGTTAGCGATTACTCAAGATTGTAAAGTCATTAAGAGCGAGTACTTTGTTCTGATATCAATTGATAGCCCAAAAATAACTAACTAAGAGAGTGGTGAATTGATTTTTAAAACTTTTTCGAAAAATAAATTTAAATCAAGAAAGTTAAGAACATGTTGATTAATTAATAATCGTAAGCAAATAAAACCAAGTAGATCAGTCAAATAATAAATATAAATGAAAAAACGATAAGTAAAAGGAAAGAAAAGATGCAACTGATATAATTATGGAAGTTTGATTCAAAGCAATGATCTACGTCCTCCATTACCAAGATCTCCAGTACAAAGTAAGGTCTTTTCACTATATTGACTAACTTGTGGTACAATACAACCCTTACAAAGCTTTCGATGACATATAAACAAGAAGCATTGATTGTTATACAATATTAAGCTTTATGGGACATCAATATGACCCACACAATTGAGTTTTACAGGACCTCAATATGACCTACATGGTGACTTAAAATAAGGAGCTTCGATCCTTACACTATTGAGCTTTTATGGGACCTCAATATGACCCATAAGTTTAGAGCAATGTTTTTTTATGTGAGCATAGAGTCGAGTACGTCAAAGTCAAGCCCCTGGAAGACCCATTGATTATTGAAGGGGATCCGACGACACGTTCGAGGGCAAAGCTGGTGAAAGAGGTGATGGAATTACTTGCTCAGTCTGAAGAAGAAACCAAATAGATCAACTCGGTTCAAGCAGCGAACGAGTAACGTTGATGAAAATGTGCATAACTTTCAGTTCGGGTGTCGGATTTTCGTCTATGAGTACATTCCGAAAAGGGCACGAAATTTTGCTCAAGGAAAAAGACGAGTTAAGATTAAAGCAATGCGACCACGTAACTTAAAACACCATGTCGCCACATGGAGGTCAATCGAAAGCAAAACTTTGATTTCAAGCTGTGGTATGCGACCACATAGAAAAATACTATGCGGTCGCATGGCTATTTTGGGAGCCAAAATTTCCTTTTTTTCAAAATTACCTTATTTGATTAGTATTTTATTTGATATATTTGTAATCTTAGGAGTTTATTTCCATTTTAACCACCTTAATTAGGGTTTACTATAAATAGATTTCATTATTTTCATTGTAAGGACACATTATTATTGAGATTATTGAGAGGCTGTTTGCTTTCGAATTCTTGTTCTTCGTTGGACAATAAGATCATTCCTGTGGTGTTCAAATTAATCGGATAAGATTCTCAAATATTCAATCAAAATGGTCAACATTCGTTTACTTTTTGTTGGTTATTTTGATTCGTTATTTTCGAATCAAATCCAAAATTTTGATTCTTTGGCTTTCTTGGGTTCAGTTTCAATTCCATTGTGGGTTTCATAGTTCTACACTATGTAAGTTTACATCAATTGGTATAAGAACTTAGGCTCCAAAATCAAGATTATATCCTTTTTTTCGTTTGAGTCGTTATTTCCTTTTCTTTCGTTCCTCTATTTTAAGTCTTTTGATCGTTAATTTTTTCCATCAAAAATTCAAAAGATGTTTTTGTACTCATTTGGTGTCCAAATCAACTTTTGTTTTCTGTGAAAAGTCAAGTTAAAAAAAGTGTATTTTTTATTATTTATCTCGAACATTTCCGGCCAGTTACGTTATCTATTGTGTCAAATTGAAAATCACTTTTTTTTTTAATTCAAATTCCATTTCAATCTTCCAGTTCAATTTCTTTTCCTTTTTTAGTCTTCGAGATTTCCAAAATCTCACTCAAAATCCTAGTTAGAATTCTACGAGAATAATTCCTAGTTGAGTTCGAAATTGTCCTTTGAAGAACTTGGGTGAAAGCATTGACTGGAAAAAGAAAGAGTGGTGAGATCAATAGAGGGAAAAAGCCGAATTGAGTGATACACGAGCACACATTTGTAAGGTTGAAAGGAATTTTAAATCTAGAATGTCTGATAGGGACGGATCAACATCAGGTCGAGACAACAACCAAACCAACATGTCGGATGAGATGATACGTAGGGTTGAATGGTTATTTGAAGATGTACATGATAGGTTGGATAGACAAGATACTGAGCTTGCCAACTTACGTAAGGGAGTTCCAAATATACGGAGACAAGGTAGGCGGGAGCCTATGATGGAGGTGAGTGAAGAATATGATTATGGGAGTGATGTGGATGAGGAGGCAGTAATCGATGCTAAAATGGGTAGGATGAGAAATAGAGGAGATATGCTTGAACAAAGGGGTAGAAACCTGGTTGGAGACGAGGTAGATAGGAATATGGGCAACATAAAAATGTCCACTCCACCATTCAAAGAAATGAGTGATCCGGAGACTTACTTGGAGTGGGAGAAAAATGTTGAATTGATCTTTGACTGCCATGACTATTCGAAGGAGAAGAAGGTTAAGATAGCAGTCATTGAATTCACCAACTATGCAATCACTTAGTGGGATCAAGTGGTAACAACGAGGAGGAGAAATAGAGAACGACCAATTAATACATTGGAGGATTTGAAAGCTATCATGCTGAAGAGGTTTGTAGCTAATCAATACTATCGAGACCTTCATCAAAAACTAGAAAGCCTCTACCAAGGATCGGAGAGCGTGGAGGACTATCACAAAGATATGGAGTTATTAATGATTATGGTGGATGCGGAGGAGGATAGGGAGACCACTATGGCCCGATTTTTGAATGGTTTGAATAGGGATATAGCTAATGTGGTAGAGTTGCAACATTATGTGGAGTTGGAAGACATGCTACATGTAGCTAAGAAGGTGGAAATGCAATTGAAGAGGAAATGGATAGCTAGGTACTCATCGGGTGCTTCGGGTTCAAACTCATCACTGAAATCGAGGTGGGATAATAACAAAGGAGATGGTGTTGTTTCAAAAGGTAGGACTGAGCTACCAAAGGGAAAGGAGAAAGTTGCTAGTAAGGCTATACCCAAGGTGGATTCCCAACCATCTAGGAATCGGGATATCAAGTGCTTTAGGTGCTTGGGGTCGGGATACATTGCTTTTCAATGTCCACATAAAAGGACGATGATTTTGCGGGATAATGGAGAGGTGGTGAGAGAGAGAGAGAGAGAGAGAGAGAGAGAGAGAGTGTGTGTGTGTGATTATGAAGGCATGCCGGAATTGGAGGAGGCTAGTGATGGAAGCAGGGCGGAATATGTTCTTGGCGAGCTTTTAACACTCAAATCAAGGTGGATGACTTCGAGCACCAAAGAGAAAATATTTTTCATACACGATGCCACATCTATAATAAGGTATATAGCATGATCATTGACGGTGGAAGTTGTAAAAATGTAGCTAGCACTAATCTAGTGGAAAAATTGGGATTAACTATGCTAAAACACCCTAAGCCCTCTAAGTTATAGTGGTTGAATGAATGTGAGGAAGTTAAGGTGAATGGAAGTATGCTGATAAATTTTTCAATTGGTAGTTATCAGGATGAAGTATTGTGTGACATAGTACCTATGCATGTGGGTCATATTTTGTTGGGATGATCATGGTAATACAATAGAAAGGTGATACATGATGGGTATAAAAATAGGTACAGCTTTATCAAGAATGGAAAGTCTATTACACTTGCACCATTAATACCGACGCAAATGTATGAAGACCAAATCAAACTGAAAAATGAGGAAGAAAAGAGACGGGAAGAGTTAGAGAAAAAGAGAGAAAATAGTAAGCAAGGGAGTAAGAGAGAAAATAGTGAGGTGGCTAAAAGATAGGGGAATAAAGAAGAGTCATATGAGAGAAAAGAAGAAGGGTCTTCCGAGACGAGAGAAAAGTCGAGAGAGAATTTATTTGCAAAAGGGAGTGAACTCAAAAGAGCGTCAGTGGAGAGATAACAAATGATTTTGTTGGTGTACAATGAGTCACTTCTCAATTTTAAGGGATCTAACCCACCCCTCTCTAGCTTGGCTATTTCTTTATTGCAGAAATTTGGAGATGTATTTTTGGAGGACGTGCCTAGTGGGTTGCCACCCATTCGAGGCATTGAACACCAAATTAACTTTGTTCCCGACGCAATCATTCCAAACCAACCAGTATACAAAGTTACTTTAAAGGTAATTGGAGGAGTTGATGAGCAACGGGTATGTGAGGGAGAGCATGAGTCCATGTGTATGTCGTCCTATTTGTGCAAAGAATGATGGAACTTGGAGAATGTGCGTGGATTGAAGAGCAATCAATAACATAATGGTAAAGTATTGTCATCATATTCCTAAGTTAGATGATATGTTAGAGGAATTATTTGGTACATGCATATTTAGTAAAATTGATTTTAAGAGCGATTACCATCAAATTCGAATGAGGGAAGGTGATGAATGAAAAATCGTATTTAAAACTAAATATGGCTTGTATGAATGGTTGGTCATGCCGTTTGGACTCACTAATGCACCGAGCACTTTTCTGCGTTTAATGAACCATATTTTGCGTGCATTTATAGGAAAGTGTATCGTGGTTTATTTTGATGACATTTTAATCTGCAGTAAGGACCTCAATGAACATATTGAACATTTGCGAAGTGTGACAGTAGTTTTAATGAAAGAACAACTTTTTGCTAACGTTAAAAAGTGTACATTTTGCATGAAAAAAGTTTTGTTTCTTGGGTATGTGGTTAGTGCTTAGGGAATAGAGGTAAATGAAGAGAAAATAAAAGCTATTAAATGGCCAACACCTAAAAGTATAACCGAGATGAGAAGTTTTCATGGTTTGGCTAGTTTTATAGGCTATTTATGAGGGATTTTAGTACACTTGTCATACCACTCACTGAAATTGTTAAAAAGAGTGTAGGTTTTAAATGGGGTGATGAACAAGAGCATGCATTCATTACTATTAAGGAAGGTTGTGTGAAGCACCGATTTTAGCATTACCTAATTTTGACAAAACTTTTGAGGTTAAGTGTGATGTATCAAGTATAGAGATTGGAGCAGTTTTGATGCAAGATAGGAAGCCGATAGCTTATTTAAGTGAAAAGCTAAGTGGAGCAGTGCTCAACTATCCTATGTATGACAAGGAGCTTTATTCACTCGGTCGAGCTTTGGAGACATGGCAGCATTACATATGACCGAAGGAGTTCATGATTCACACCGATCATGAGTCACTAAAGCATTTGCGGAGTTATGGTAAGCTTAACAAAAGGCGTGCTAGATGGATGATATTCATTGAGATATTTTCCTATGTCATCCGGTACAAACAATGTAAAGAAAATGTGGCGGGCGGATGCGTTGTCCCGAAGATATGTGATTCTTACTTCTTTAAGTACGAAGTTGCTTGGTTTTGAGTATATTAAGGACATGTATGAGAATGACTTAGATTTTTCCAGCATATATGAATCATGTAATAAGGGTGGGGTAGACAAATTCTTTAAGCATGAGGGTTATTTGTTTCGGGAGATTAAACTATGCATTCCTAATTGTTTCATGCGTGAGTTGTTGGTTAGAGAAGCATACAGTGGGGGACTAATGGGTCAATTTGGGGTTGCAAATACTTTAGAGATGTTAGGTGAACATTTTTATTGACCTGAAATGAGGATTGATGTAGAACGAATTTGTGATTCTAAGGTTCTACCCCGCAGATTATATATTCTTTTACACATTCCTAGTGAACCTTGGGTTGATATCTGTATGGATTTTGTTTTAGGTTTACTTAGGACTAAAAGAGGTCAAGATTCAATATTTGTAGTGGTCGATAGATTTTCTAAGATGGCGCATTTTATTCCATGTCATAAAACTGATGATGCCACTAACTTAGCAGATTTGTTTTTAAAGAAAGTAGTGTGTTTACACGGGGTTTCTAAGAGTATAGTATCGGATAGAGATGTTAAATTTCGTAGTCACATTTGACAGATTTTGTGGGTAAGTTAGGCACAAAATTGTTGTTTTCTACTACATGTTATCTACAAACCAAAGTCTTTAATCGGACTATGATCCAATTGTTGAGTACTGTGGTTAACAAAATTTTGAAAAGTTGGGAAGAATGCTTACCTTTCGTTGAGTTTGCATACAGTAGGGCTATACATTCTACTACTTCATGTTCACCGTTTGAAATTATTTATGGATTTAATCCACTAATACCATTAGATTTAATTCATTTACCTGTGAATGAATGTGGAAGTTTAGATGGAAAAAAGAAGGCCGAGATGGTAAAGTCACTCCATGAGAAGGTTAGATTGTAAATTGAAAACAAAAACAAACATTATGCGTCACGAGCTAACAAGGGCCGAAAAAGCATTACATTTGAACCAGATGATTGGGTTTGGGTACATTAGAGAAATGAGTGCTTTCCAGAGCATAGGAAATCGAAGTTGTAGCCATGTGGAGATGGACCATTTCAAGTTCTAGAGAAAATCAATGACAATGCATATAAGTTGGATCTTCCTGGTGAGTATAATGTTTTGGCTATTTTTAATATATCTGATCTCTCTCTCTCTCTCTCTCTCTCTCTCTCTCTCTCTCTCTCTTTGATGCAAGTACAGATTCGAGGATGAATTATTTTGAAAAGAGGGGATGATGTGAGCACGGAGCTGAGTACATCAAAATCAAGCCCCGGGAAAGACTCGTTGATTATCGAATGAGGTCTGATGACACATTCGAGGGTAAAGCGGGTGAAAGAGGTGATGGAATTTCTTTCTCAAGCTATGGTGGATGAAGTGTCAAAGTTAACAAGTTTCATGTTGGGGTCGGAAGAAGAAACCAAATGGATCAACTCCGTTCAAGCAGCGAATGAGCAACATGGATGAAAATGTGCATAACTTTCAGCTCGGGTGTCGAATTTCCGTCATGAGTACATTTCGAAAACGGCACGAAATTCTACACAAGGAAAAAGAGAAGCTAAGATTAAAGCAATGCAACCACGTAGCTTAAAACACCATGCGGCCGTATAGAGGTCAGTCGAAAGCAAAACTTTAATTTCAAGTTGTGGTATGACCACATAGAAAAACACTATGTGGCTGTATGGCTATTTTCGGAGCCAAAATTTCTTTTTTTTTTTTTCAAAATTACCTTATTTGATTAGGATTCTATTTTATTTGATATATTTGTAATCTTAGGATTTTATTTCCGTTTTAACCATCTTAATTAGGGTTTAGTATAAATAGATTTCATTATTTTCATTGTAAGGACACAATATTATTGAGATTATTGAGAAGCTATATGCTTTCGAATTCTTGTTCTTCATTGGACAAATCACGAACTTATCAAGATCATTCTTGTGGCATTCAAATCAACCGGGTGAAATTCTCAAATATTAAATCAAAAGGGTCAACATTCGTTTACGTTTTGTTGGTTTTTTTGATTCGTTATTTTCTAATCAAATCAAAAACCTTGGTTCTTTGGCTTTCTTGGGTTCGATTTCAATTCCGTAAGGGTTTCGTAGTCCTACTCTACGTGTGTTCACATCAGGTTTACAATGAAATTTATTTTTTAATAAATGATATAAATAAATTAAGTACTAAGAGATACTAACACTTTAATGAATAACAATAAATGATAGCTCAAGTGTTAGGTTAGAAAACTTTGATGAATATAATTATTTCAATATTTGATTCAATCAATCAAAATCTTTCAATGAGAAAATGAAAAAGAAATAAGTATAATATAAGTTTAAAAGTCTTCTCAAAATATTTCTCTCTTTTAATGATTAATAACAATAAATTAAGTATCAAGACAGACATGAGAAACTTAGATAAATATAATAAATTTTCAAGTTTGATTCAATTAATCAAAGTTTTGATATAAAGAAGTAGAAAAAAAAAATAGATGCAATGTAAATTCAAACGTTTTTTTTTTTTTTTCAAAATATATATCTCTTTTGCGAATGATAGAAATAAGTTAATTACAAAAGGAGAGATGAAAAACTTTGATGAAAAGAGTTTGAATCAATCAAGATTTTTGATATAAAGAAATGAATGCAATGTACGCTTAAATAATTCTCTCAAAATATATTTCACTTAATACTCTTAAAACTTTTTTTAAAGAATGGAAAAAGTGTGGGTATTTATAGAGTTCAAAAAATAAATAATATGTTGAACCGAACAACCAACCGAACGTCTGCCCTTGTGTCCGAACAATACAAATTGTCATTATGCGAATCACAACGGTCAAAAATCCGATCGTTGCACCAATCGGACTTTCTCATGGATGAATCGAACGTCCGTGTTTTGAGGATTTATAGAGAACTATTTTGCAAAACTTTCTGGGGATACGAACAGTATCCAAACGTCCGCTTGCTCAGGTCGAACGATCGGCCACTTCTGCCGATTTTCAAGTTTTTGACCCCGTTTGATCCGATTTGAATGTTTTGACCAATGTGGACTTTAAAAATGCGTTTTGAACTAATTTTCAAGGTAAATGATGTTTTTCAAATATGATATAAGTTCAGACATCATTTTAAAGATCAATTTTACTTTTGATAAGTAAAATATTTTATTCAAGTGATAATTGAAATAACTTTTGTGCACAAAATGATTTTTTAGCTTTAAACACTCATTGTTAAAGGGATTATTCTACATGTACTTCCTCATTGACAAAATGGATGACTACAATGCCAAGTGGCGCCCCCCTATTGGAGGGACCCTCCAATAGGGGGGCGCCACTGGGCATTGTAGTCATCCATTTTGTCAATGAGGAAGTAACTCTAGCATCTTCCTTGTTAAAGATCAAAGTATTAATACATTTACATTTGGTCTAAAAAACCTAGTCTTTTATCTTTCTTTGAAATTTGACTCTTAGGCTTGTGTCTCGATCTTAATCTTGATCTTTTATTTACGTTTGCTTTTTAAGATCTTTTTTTTTTTTGAAGGACTTGTCTTGAGCCCCTGTTTGGGCTCCATTATTTAATATTTTAATGAGAATGGTAATTTTTTTGAAAAATGTGTAGTTGAGAAAAAAAAATGAAATTTTTTTAGATTTATGTGTAATATTATTTTATTGAATAAAGTGTGGTTGATAAAAAGAGAGAAAAAAATGAATTTTAATTATTAGGCCAAACATGGGTTGAATGTGTGACTTCAATCTTGATTTTTTTCATGAGTTCGATTTGTGATAGTCTTGATTTTGATCTTTTCACGACGATCGATCAATTTATCATTTGATGCGTTGAAAATTATAAGCACTTAAATTCAATTATTAGTAAATAAGGCTATCTTGTTTGTTATAATCAAAATTTTAAGGTTATAATCAATCATAGGTCAACATTCTAATCATCAATATGCTCCAAGTAGATCTACATGTCATCCTCTATATCAAAAACAGACCAAAATTATAGAATTTTACTCTAAATCGCGTTAAAGTCTCATTTGATGTTCGAGATAAGTATAAATTATACTTAATGAGTACCAAACGTACTCTATTTGTTCTGTCTTTGTAATTACATGGATTAAAAGATAATTTCTAATTCTAATTAAAAGTCTAATAATAATAATTTATTGATCTCAGTATTTAAATTTTAAGTTCTAATATATAACTATTAAATGGATACTATTTTAACTTGAAAATTTAATGTCGCGTGTGTTTGTGACATTGGTTCTACAATCTCAAGGATTTTGTGGGGGCTAATTAGGAGGGAAAACAGGTGGCATGGGTGAGCATTTGTTCTACAGTATCCATCACTTGTCTATTTAGCCATGTTTGATCAAAATTAAAATTTAGATTTTAGTATAAATTAAACTCAATAATTAATTTTGATCACAAATTTTCAACTACATATTTCATCAACTTTTATCAAAATTTAATAAAAAAAAAATGATTTTAACTCCACCAAATAGAGACTTAGGAAAAAAAAAACCAATCGTGCTTAAATATGCCCCCTCCTTTAAAAAGTCTTTATATATCTACATAACTTCTTTTATATTTACATGCATGCAGGTTCAAATTTAAAGAGATTATGCGTGTTTTGCTAAGCTTAAGAAATATACTTATATGCATTTTTACAAGGATTAAAGTCCCTTATTTTGATTTAAGCCCCCGTTTGACACCCATTAATTTCTCATTCTCATTCTTATTCTCATTCTCATTTTTCATTTCAACCACACATTCTTCTAATAAAATAATATTACACACAAATCAAAAACTTTTCCACCACACATTTATTACATCAATCACTATTCCAAAAATCCTTTCTACTAAAAATGGGTTTCAAACAGGGGTTTAGTTTAAAATAGTAATTTTCATAGTGTTATAAAATAAAATATCATTATTCGGTTAACAAATGCCCGTCTAGCTCAGTCGGTAGAGCGCAAGGCTCTTAACCTTGTGGTCGTGGGTTCGAGCCCCACGGTGGGCGTTTTGAATAATTGAATTTATGCCTCTCTTTTTTCCCCCACTATTGTTTTGGACAATTTTAATCGGTCCCGTTCTTCCTTTTTCGGGCCAGCTATAGTTGTTTTAGTGGGAAAGGAGAAAATTATGCCCTGATTCTTTTTATATAATCTATCTACAATATATTAAAGGTAATTATATTACCACTACAAATTTTACTAAGTAAACTATAAATTTCTTATTTACTTAAATATCCTTAAGTAAAATTACATAATTAGGATTTTAACATATTTTTTAATTAAATAAATTATTGTTACACCACAAATATAAAACATAATTTCTTTGATTCTTTTCTCTCAACATCTAACACTATTACTCTCATTCACCTTCTTCCTATCCCCGATTGCAAAATCAATTAACTCCTTGCAGCCTCTGTGCAAACTGTCAATCCTCCCTTGACATTAAAGGGGGTGGTAGCCTTGGGTTTAGATTGACGTTTGAATAATAGTAGGAGGAATATGCAGAATCAGACCTAAGATCTTCCTCTGAA
>CAIGRQ010000120.1:0-10979 GCA_903798375.1 Fraxinus sp. D2006-0159
GTTGATTCTTCAATATTTCTTTTGTTTTCTTCCTCATAAACTTAAGGAGAATGAAGAACCTTGTAATATGAATTTTTAATCTTTAGTTTTACATATTTGACATTGAAAATACATTTTTGGATATTGAATGATTTATATGATTTTCTTTTCTCCACAATTATTGTGCACAAACGTTGTGTGAATGTGGTAGCCTATTTTATGCATTCGAAAGAAGAGAAATATGTTCAACATATTATAAATTATCATAGGGTCCAATAGGGGATAGAAATATACCGCTACGCACTATGTGAATCTTTAAGTGTTCATAAAAGTTCATGCATTTTTGTATATTCGCATGCATCATAGAAATATAGTCAAGTCATATATGAGAGTATGTTTAACATTATTAGAGAGATTGTTAAATAAAATAGGAACATTAATTCGTTAAAATTTAATCGTGTTGTCAAAAGTGTAGAACTAAGGTTAAAAAAGGATTATTGCATGAGAATTCGGGATTCTAGTGTGTAAACACATTAATTTGCATTTAGTGTAATTGCTTTTAGTTTAGTTAAGTGTAGAACTAAGGTTAAAAAAAAAATTATTGCATGAGAATTCGAGATTCTAGCGCGTAAACACTTTGCATTCAGTATAATTGCATTTAGTTTAGATAATTTACTCATAATTGTATAAGCAGATTAATTTATTCATAATTTAGTCACAAACAACACATCATATTATTCTTGTTTCGGTTAAGGTTGCCATAATTAAAATTGAACTAATCAATCTCCATTGGACGATACTTGGACTCAAAATCGACATTATTACTTGTTAACAAACAGTACACTTACTGTAATTTTAATTCGAAATATATTTTCGTGAACAAGTCTTTGGCATGAGACTGAGTTTTAATTTGATTTTATTTACCTCGAGATTGATTCTAACATTTTTACTTATTAATTTCCTTCCATTTTAGTTTATCTTAGTGCGACTATTGTTTTTCTTTCAGGTTTAGTATGTGACGCTCGCTTGACAGTGAATTGATTCTAGTTGATCTAGAAATCAAATGCACATTTCATCATAAACAAAGGGAAGCAAGAACAACCCAACAAAAAGATAAAAAATAGCAAGTACAAATGGCTAATGAGCAAAACAATCCAATAGTTCAAGTCAATGAAGAAGAAGTTGTTGATGAGGAAAATATGCTTGTTGGGGATTTCATGACACCACAGATAATTTATAGTCAATTCAGATTTGTTTACCTTACGTTTGGGCAGCCTAATTTTCAGTTGAAGACCAACGTTATACATCTATTCCACAATTGACATCAGTTTATGATGGAGTTGAAGAAAATCCACATACACACGTCTCTCGATTCTTGGATATGTGTCAATATTTTCTATATCAGGGTATTTCAGATGATGCTATTAGACTAAGACTATTCCCACACACTTTACTTGATAAATCACTTAAGTGATTAGATTCTCAACCCATCGTCAGTATTAGCACGTGGAATGATCTGGCCCAAACATTCTGCACAAAATTCTCCCCACTGGCCAAGATAGCAAAGTCGAAGTATGACATATCTATCTTCCGTCAAAGTGAATCAGAATCTTTTGGTGAAGCTTGGAACTGGTTCAACATGCTTCGAAAGTGTCCTCATCACGGTATTAGCAAAGGACTCCAAGTCCAATATTTTTATACGGGATTGCTTCCATCTTTCCAAAGCATGGTAGATTCTTCATCTAACGACTCTCTATCTACTAAGACAATTGACAAAGATTTCGAGACAGTGGCCATTACTTCAGCCACGTGGGCTTCTAACAAGTTGTTCAAAAGAAAGTGCCGAGTGTATATGGGGTGGATGCTAACTCAGCTTTGTTTGCGAAAATAGATTCACATATCACAGACAGCCAATGCAGTACAAACCAAGAAGCCAAGTAGTGAAGAGTGTGGGGTAGATCATAATATATCAGATTGTCCTATTCTGGCACAAGGAATGGAACAAGTGGATTTTGCACAATGGGGGTAAAGTTAACAGAATAATCCACATTCAGATACTTACAACCCATGTTGGAGGAAACACCCAAATTTTTCTTGGGATAATCAAAATCAGAATAGGCCACAGGGTCAGCTGGAGAAAAAGTTTCAGTTGGAAGAGATGTTTGGAAAATTTATGGAAAATCAAATCAATACATGGAAGCTAATAATCAGTTCATGAGGAAGATCGAAACAACTCTCCAAGATTAGAGTGCTACTATTAAAAACCTAGAGACTCAAGTGGGGAAGATGTCACTTTCTAAGACTGGCAGAACACTAAGCTCATTAAGTAGCAATATAGAAATCAACCCCAAGGAACATGCCAAAGAAATAATGACCAGAAGCGAGGTGTAATTACCGGGAATACTTGTCAAGATGCCGGTTACGAGTAAGCAAATAATACCTTCTTCAGATGAGGAGTGTGCGGAACAGACTGAATAGACAACAATAGCATTTGCTAAGAAGAGTTCAAATATACCACGAGTTAGGGCAACCACTCCTATCAATCCTTACGAGCCTGCTATTCCATTTTCATAGAGGTTGAAAAAGCACAAATTAGATCAACGGTACACGAAATTTCTTATGGTCTTCAAGAAACTCCACATTAGCATCCCATTTGCCGACACCCTCATCCAAATACTGAGCTACCCCAAGTTCCTCAAGGACATCCTATCCAATAAACACAAGCTAGAGGAATATGAAACGATGATGTTGACTGAGGAGTGTAGGGTCAAATCCAGAAAAAGCTACCTCCAAAGTTAAAAGACCCAAGGAGTTTTACTCTACCTTTCACTATTGAAGATTGTTATTTTGATAAAGCTTTATGCGATTTAGACGCAAGTATTAATTTAATGCCACTTTCTATTTTTAGGAAACTCTGATTGGGAGATGCTAAAGCAACTACAATAACTCTTCAGCTAGCTGATCGATCTCTTACTCATCCACGAGAGATCATTGAAGATGTATTGATTAAAGTGGAAATATTCATCTTCCCAACTGACTTTCTCATTTTTGACATGGAGGAGGACAAAGATATTCCACTTATATTAGGCCGACCATTCTTAGCCACATGAAGAGCTCTTATTGATGTTCAGAAGAGTCAACTTATTTTTGAGACTTAGTGAAGAGCAGATTTCTTTCAACGTCTTCAAAGACATGAAATTTCCTACAAAGTTAGACGGTTGCTTTCAGATAGATGTGATTGAGAAGGTGGTCCAAGACATGTTTCTGCTACATAACCCGTCGGATGCATATGAGGCATTCATTATACATTCTTAATCTACTCATACTGATTCTCTTGAGATTGGGGCATGGGCAAGGTTTTTGGAGACCAATCCACCATACACACGTAAACGCCATTTTGAGGAGTTGAGAACCAGTCCTACAAAGCCCTTACCATCCATTAAGCAACCCTATAAATTGGAACTAAAGCAACTACCACCTTATCTTCGATACGCTTACTTGGGAAAGTCCTCTACACTCCCAGTAATTATTTCAAATCCAGTCAGCAAGCTGGAGGAGGAGAGGCTACTTTCGGTACTCAGAGATAATAAGACAGCCATTGGATGGTCCATTGAAGATATTAAAGGGATCGGCCCATCACTGTGTATGCATAATATTCTCATGAAGGAGGATTTCCAATCAAGTTAGACGGTCAGCAGAGGCTAAATCTAAACATGAAAGAGGTAGTCAGAGCAAAGGTGTTAAAACTCCTGGATGCATGTATTATCTATCCAATATCAGATGGTACATAGATTAGTTCAGTTTAGGTTGTGCCAAAGAAGGGTGGTATTACGGTGGTGCGAAATGAAAGGAACGAATTAATTCCCACATGACTATTACAGGATGGAGAATTTGCATTGATTATCGCAAACTCAACGTTGCTACTCGGAAGGATCACTTTCCCTTTCCATTTATTGATCATATGTTAGAAAGATTAGTGGGGGCACTCTCACTACTGCTTCCTTGACAGATATTCTGGATATAATCAGATCTCAGTGGCAATCGATGATTAGGAGAAGACTACCTTTACTTGCCCTCGTGGTACATTTGTTTACCGTATGATGTCATTCGATTTGTGCAATGCTCCTACTACCTTTCAACGTTGCGTGATGGTGATATTTTCTGACATGGTGGAGAAATTTATAGAAATCTTTATGGATGACTTCTCGATGTTTGGATCATCTTTTGATGAGTGTTTAGAGCATCTGAGATTGGTATTACATCTATGCAAAGAGACAAACTTGGTATTGAATTGGGAAAAATTCCACTTCATGGTACATGAGGGCATTGTGTTAGGACATCGCATTTCAGCTAACGGGATAGAGGTTGACAAGGCAAAAATTTAGATTATTGAGAAATTACCATCGCCTACATCAGTTAAGGGTGTTCGCAGTTTCTTTGTGCATGTCGAATTTTATCGACGCTTCATTAAGGATTTCTAAAAAATCACAAAACCCATGAGCGACTTTCTAGCTAAGGATGTCACTTTTGACTTCTTTGCAGAATGTTTATTGGCTTTCAACACTTTAAAAGAAAAGTTAACCTTAGCCATAGTGATCATTGTACTGGATTGGAGTTTGCCGTTCGAATTAATATATGATGCCAGTGATTAAGCCGTGGAGGCTGTATTGGGACAGCGAAAGAACAAAATTTTTCATGTGATTAACTATGCATGCAGAACTTTGAACGACGCACAAATTAACTATGCCACCATTGGGAAAGAGCTTCCAATTGTGGTCTATGCCTTTAATAAATTCCTATCATATCTTGTTGGATCGAAAGTCATAGTATACATAGATCATGCCGCCTTAAAATATTTGATGACAAAGAAGGATACCAAACAAAGTCTGATCCGTCGGGTATTACTTCTGCAAGAGTTTGATTTGGAGATTATGGACAGAAGTGCAGTGAAAATGTGGTAGCCGATCACTTATCTCGACTTGAGCCCGAAGAACAAAATGAGTCAGTAGAGACAAATGACATTTTTCCAGATGAGCAAATATTTAGTATGGAATAGACGCCTTGGTATGCGGATATATTAAACTATTTGGCCAAATCTATCATTCCACCGGATTATTCAAGTCATCAGCGAAAGAAATTCTTTTCCGACTTGAAATATTAGTTTTAGGAGGATCCCATTCTCTACCGGCGAGGGGCAGATCAAATTATTCGTTGATGTGCTCCTGAGAATGAAGTATCTCAAATATTGGATGAGTGTCATTCATGTGCATGCGCGGGACACTTTGGAGTATCAAAGACGGTTGCTAAAGTTTTACAGTTTGTGCTCTATTGGCCTTCACTCTTTCGTGATGCTTTTGAGTATGTGAAAAGGTGTGACAGATGCCAACGCACAAGAAACATCTCTAAAAGGAACGAGATGTCTTTAAATAGCATTCTAAAGGTAGAGATTTTTGATGTGTGAGGGATTGGCTTTATGGGGCCATTCCCTCTGTTGTTTTCAAATCAGTACATCCTAGTTGCAGTTAATTATGTTTCCAAATGGGTGGAAGCAGTAGCATTGCCAAGCAACGATGCAAAGGTGATTATTGAGTTTCTAAAGAAGTACATTTTCACCTGTTATGGGCACACCTAGAGTTATCATAAGTGATGGGGCCAAATATTTTTGCAATCGACAATTTGTGTCCTTATTGGCTAAATATGGCGTCTGGTACCGCATAGCTACTCCTTATTACCCTTACACCAGTAAACAAGTTGAAATCTCCAATCGTGAATTAAAGCGGATACTTGAAGGGAGGTGAGTTCTTCAAGAAATGATTGGTTTAAGAAGCTTGATGACGCGTTGAGGGCTTACAGAACATCGTTCAAAACACCTATACTGCGTGTTTGTTATATGCTCCGTTCCCAATGTGACAATATTTAATTGTTTGATCCAAAAATAGAACGTCCCTTCATATGAATACTCATGGAACACAAATTAAAATAGAAACATCAAATGACACAATAGCAAAATATTTTGAGACTGCCATTGCCTAAAAACCTGCCGGGTAACGAAACCACAAATTCAGCAACGCGAAAAAATTAAGATTGATGAAGGAGACAAACTTGTGTGGATTTTGATGAGAAAATGATTGTGGTATGCACGTAAAGTGTATGTAGAAGTTAAATTTAATTAAATAAATACACTCCTTTAATAAATTAGATGAGATGATTCAACATTTAAAATCAGTATGACTAACATAATTAACACCATTGAATTAGGACACACAATACAATACACACTTTATCTACGCAAATGAGTGCTTGACAGATAGCTTAAGGTACATGCTTAAGCTAATTGAAGCTACTAATTACAGAGACATAGAACTACATAAACTTCTTAATCAATAGCTCTTTATAATTATAGAGCCAAGCTTATTCTTCTAATATTATAGTCATTGACGAAATAGTTAGGGATTTCCCGTCGACACTGAGTTATAGTTGTTTAAGACAGACCCTAATATTATACTCGTTGACATTGGAAATTGTTGAACAACTTTCATTCAATATCAAGATGTAGAACAGTATAGTAGATTTAATTCAAAGCCCGATATGGCTGCAGCAGTGGAATCAGGGAACCACTTAGGTGGAGGGACATTATTTCATTGGTGGATCCGACGAGTGTTCCGGCGACGAAAACCGCCGGGACAGGGCCGTTGAATCCCATTCTCAAGAGAGCCTTTTCGATTTCCTTTCCTTCTGGATCACGATCAATTTATGAACATAAGGGATCACCCCAAGGTCTTGAAATAATATATGAACAGCATAGGACAAGCAGCAAGTACTTTTGCTAAAGATGACTACACCATTCTCGGATGATATTTTTTGTACCTTGTCCATAGTTTGATACCTGGGATTCCGCTAAATGGAGAAGTAAACACCCTTTTAACGATGAGCGAATAAACAAAGAAATATTTGTTTAAGTATTTGCATTCACAAGTGGTATGAAACTGAGTGGGCAAGCAAGAAACTGCATACAGAGCCTTGCTTGATCAACTTGAGTTCCGCGGCTGCTCTATTTATAAAATGGGAGAAAGTGGACCACTTTTTCTGAACAAAAACGGATGAATCACGTCGTCTAAAAAATTAAGATGTAAAGAGAATACACCTCGTCTGAGAAATATATTGAGCAGTCAACTCGTATAAAATTTCTTTGTAATCTCCTTCACCATAGTGAAAACCTTTTAGTAGCAAGTGGACATAGTATTCTCATCTGTGTGTTGTTTGCTCGTTTTTTGATATCTTTTTCGTTTATTATCGTTCTCGTAATTAGAGATTAATTCTTAATCCATAACAGAACTCAATAGTTTTTGTAATCTCTTATATGATATAGAATCTGCCTTCTCTAGAAACTTAAATTTTATGACATTCAAAAGAAGGTCGGCTTACTTAGATTCGAAAACATTCAAAAGTTACTTTTCAAGCTAGATACCATAATTTTTGTTCCACACAAGTTGAAGATACAGGTATCTCCTCTCTTGAATATAATCTTTAAATTTTTCTGACCGTCTGATATGCTGAATCTCATATTATTCTTAGGATCATTAGGATGATCAATCATGTTTCAGTTGATTCTTCATACACGTTGCAGGATTCTTGACCACGCAGATTTCCATGTTTTTCATTAATTTTATTTGCAGAAATTCCTGTAAAATTGCATATAAAGCAGCAATCAGTTTTTATCAGTTCTGATTTATTTGTAAATATTCATGGCAGTTAATATTGTGTGAACTTTAAGGCTATGTTTAATACTCGATAAGAGCGGAAAATAAAATCTAACAAGATTTTTACCTTTTCTTTTTGATACTGTCCAAGTTTTTTGTCGATCAACCTATCATGTCATAATATTGTTAAAAGAAGGTGTTGCTAATGATGGAAATACGGTTGGAAATTAAAACTTGATTCATGAATATTGGAAATTAATTTTTATACTTGAATTAACTTATTTAATATTTATGTATTTATTTTACTCATGTATCCATATGGTTCTTTCTATCCTACTATTCATAGTATGTAGAAGTCATTAATTAGTCTCTTGAATTTATACAATGTATTTGGGGACCCTTTGTACCTATAAAAGACCTTGTGCTTGAGACATTTCATAGAGCCAAGCCATATAATACAAATATCTTTTGGAGAAATTTTTGTGTTTTCTTTGTGGCCTTTCTTCCCATAATTATTTATTTCCAACAAAGTGGTATCAGAGCTACTTTAAAAGATGAATAGTTCATTTCCTTTTGTTGTTCTTAAACTTACAAATGAAAATTATGGATATTGGAGCATATGCACGAAGGTGTTGCTTGGCTCACAGGATGCATGAGAAGTTGTAGAGTAAGACTATGATGAACTAGAGAATGAAGGAGCTTTCAGTCAAGCTCAAAAGAATGTCTTGCAAAGGAACCGCAAGTCAGATCAATACGTTCTCTCTATTATTCACATGGGCTTAGATGAAGCCATGTTCGAGAAAGCTGCTTCATCAACAAAATCTACGGAAGCTTGGGAGATTCTCGAGAGTAATTTCAAGGGAATTGAAAAGGTAAAGAAGTTTCGTCTTCAAATCCTTCGTGGGGAGTTTGAATCTCTGCACATGAAAGAGTTTGAATCTATTTTTGACTATTTCACTAGAGTGTCCTCCGTTGTCAATCATATGTAGCGGTACGGGGAGAATATTGAAGAAAGTTGTATAATTGAGAAAATTCTTAGGTCGCTTGACTCAAAACTTGAGTTCGTTAGTATTGCCATTGAAAAATCTAATGACATGGATACAATGACCCTTGATATACTCATGGGGTCCCTGTAAGCATATGAAGAAAGATTGAAGAAGAAAGGAAAGTCGGTGGCTCAAGCTCTCCAAACGAAGGTCTCTTTTGGGAGATCACGAGAAAGAGCAAGGACGATCTCAAGGAAGAGGTCAAATTCGTGGTCGTGGAGGAAATTATGGTTGTGGTAATGAAAGAAATGATGGAAATCAAAATTTGAATAATGAAGGAACAAGCAATCAATTGAGAGGACGAGGTCGTTGGAATTATGGCTCTAAGAGAGGTGGTAGAAGAATGTATGACAAGTCTAATGTTCAATGTTACACTTGTTATAAATATGGCCATTATGCTTCCGAATGTAGGAGTGACACCACCAATAATGAAGAGAGAGTTAATTATGTTGAAGCAAAGGAAGATGACGAATTGTTGTTGTTGTTGTTGGCAACCAAAGAAGAAAAGAAGAATGTATGACAAGTCTAATGTTCAATGTTACACTTGTTATAAATATGGCCATTATGCTTCCGAATGTAGGAGTGACACCATCAATAATGAAGAGAGAGTTAATTATGTTGAAACAAAGGAAGATGAAGAATTGTTGTTGTTGGCAACCAAAGAAGAAAAGGATAAATGATCATGGTACCTTGACACCGGTGCCACTAGTCACATGAGTGAAAACAAGGAGTTATTCTCAACAATAAATTAGTCGATGATAGGCAACATTGTTTTTGGAGATGAAACCAAGGTTCCAATAAAAGGCAAATGTGATGTTTTTATTTGTGCTAAAAATGGAAGTCATCTTTTGATTTCCCAAGTTTATTATATACATACTTTGAAGTATTTTGAGTTTGAGACAATTACTTGAGATGGGCTATAATATTCACTTGAAGAATCGTTGCCTTAATTTGAGAGATATTTTTCATAATCCGATTGCAAAGGTACCAATGGAAAAGAATAGAATGTTTTTTCTCGATGTTGATGTTGACCATCCAAGGTGTTTAAAGGCTTGTGTTGAAGACAATTCTTGATTTTGGCACTTAAGATTTGGCCATTTGAATTTTGGTTGATGTAGTATGGCATTGATAGTTAACCACGCGGACAAATAACATCAACACTCCAGAAAATACGCTACATGTCTACCATCACGAAGCCATCACTATGGTGAGACCGTTGACCCCCATGAGGCCCTCTACGTTCGCATGGCTCGTTTACTAGTATAATACCGTCTAACTCCACTGAACTGTTGACCCCCATGAGACCGCCTGCCACCATAAGGCCATACTATGACCCCCATACCTATCGCGTGAAGCCGTAGACCCCAATGCCTATCTCATGAGGTCAACGCCACACTTAACCATACAAATGATGATGTGCCAGACAAAAATCGTCCAACAGAACGTGGGAACAACCAACCACTTAAGGAGTGGAAGTCATTTTACCTGAACGTGAGGGAAGCGGGAAAGCTTACGTGGGACATGTGGCACCCACAACTACCCAACGCATGTGTAGCCACAAATGCCTATAAATACCTCCAAGGTGAGAAATGTTTAGCTTCTTGAAGCCCGAACTACGTGAATTCGCATTATACTATCTTCTTACTCTCACAAATCGATTACTGATTCTCACGCCGGAGGTACAACATGGGAGAAAGCCCCGACCTCTTTTTGCAGGTAGCAACCGCTTACTAAAGCAGCCAGACCACCGCACTCGGTAAGGTTACATGGAGGACAATCTAGCAAAACATTTCATTGTCGCCGTCTGTGGAAAATTCCACTGAACAGAAAAGCTATGTTAAGGAGATAGACAAGGAGTGAAACACGTATGGTCGGGAATACAACGGAGATAGAGTCAGAGTCTGTCGCAAGGGGTCAAGATCCACCCTCGCCTCAGCAATACGTAATGCATAGCTAATTTAATGCGTTGGAGACACAATTGGCAGCCATGATGACCCTTTTGCAAGGTCAGACGCTGAAAATCGCAGCCCCTCCGCAGAGTTCGTCGGAGGCCGTACATGAGCAACCACCCCAAGTGGCTCAAACGGTTACCCCACCAACTACTCATCCAACAATAGGAGACATGGGGGCTTCAGGCTTCATGTTTTCACAGATTTCCCAACCCGTAACAAACTTGGAAAAGAAAATAGAGGAGATGATGCCTCAGAAGATAGACGATGCATTGACCAAGCGAAAAGACAGGCGCAGGCAGATG
>CAIGRQ010000154.1:334-19713 GCA_903798375.1 Fraxinus sp. D2006-0159
TAATACTTAACTTGATTATATCATTGGTTAAGAAAGTTTCTTCAATTGTAAAAATTATCACTTACATTTTGACGATTTCGAGAGCCTTGTGAAAACTCGATTATAAGGATGGGTGCTCCTTGTTGTAAGTCACTTAGGAATAAGTGCTCATTGTTGTAAGTCACTTACGAATAAGTGTTCCTTATTGTAAGCAACTCAAGGATGGTACTCCTTGTTTGTAAGTTACCATTATAGTGCATTTGATCTTGCTCGTGACAGAGAGCTTGGTAACGAGAACGTAGAACACATTGTGTATCGAACCCCATTAAATTGATTTGTTATCTTTACGTTATTTCACTTTACTTTACATTGTCATTTATATTGTGTTATATCCATACTTGAATTAAGTTATCAAACTTTCATATTTAATTCTAGTTTTATACTTTGCAATTATAGCTTGTGTATTGAATTGTTTTGAGACTAAGTGTCGAAAAAGTTTCAAAAATCAATTCACCCCCCTCTTGGTTAGCTATTCTTGGGTTAACAAAATGCACCTTCGTTTGTCCCTAGTGTTGTCTCAGTGGTTGAGCAGTTTCGTAGGTACAAGCCTTTTACTTTTGACGGAGCTAGGGATGGCAAAAAAAAACCTGACAAATTCGATACCTACTGGGCCCTATCCCGAATGGGACGGGGATTACCCGCTTAATCAAGTATTCGGGTCTGGGACGGGACGGGGAATTTTTCCTCGGGGCGGGTTCCAGGCGGAGACGGGTAATAGGTGCCCCGCCCCACCCCGCCCCGTTTAATTATTTATTTAATGTTTTTTAGAATTCAATACTTAAAATGGAAAATTTCACGAAATTCTATTAGTTCCAATACAATAAATTATCAAAAACTTAAAAAAATTAAACGGGGTAGTAAATGGGGCAAGGGCCCCGCCTCGTTGCCATCCCTAGACAGAGGTTGTTGAGGAGTGGATTAGAGGTCTGGAGCGCATCTTTCGATACATTTCTTGTATGAATGCATGAAGGGCACTATGTACAAAGTTTATATTTGTTGGAACAACCACTCACTGTGGGAGAGTCTGTCTCACGTACTAGGACCGAAGAACAGCAGCGTAAGCTCACTTGGGAGCAATTTAAGGATGAGGTGATGGAAAAGTATTTCCCACGGGCTTTAAGAGACTTCAAGGAATCAGAGTTTCTACAACTTAGACAGGGAGACATATCCCTTACTAATTACGAGAGGCAGTTTGAGCAGCTCTTAAGGTATGCTGAGTACTTGGTAGATACAAAAGTTAAGAAGATTAGGAGGTTCAAAAATGGACTATGCCAGAGATCGGCATTATCATTATGTCTTACCATTTCACTTCATATCGTGAAATGTTGGGGATGGCTCATGCTATTTTGTATCAAATGACTACATTTGAGCAGTATGCCCAATATGGTAAGGAGTCATTGGGAAAGAGAAAGTGGAATGATCAGAGCAAGAATGGGCATTAATAAAAGAGCAAGGACGTGAGTTCGTATTGGTAAGACTAATGGAGTATTACACCTTGTCCTAAGTGTAATAAACTCCACATGGGTGAATGCTTGGGAAGAACATGTGTTTTCGGTGTGGTAAGTCGGGACACATTGCTTTAAGCTGTACTAAGCCTCCAAAGAAGAAAGATGATGATTAGGACAAGAACAAGAAAAAGAAGGCTCGAGTTTTTGCACTAAATCAGCATCAGGCAGAGCAGGATCCGAATGTTATAGCAAGTATTCTATTATTATCTGATATACCTGCTTACGTACTTTTTGACTATAGGCAACAAATTCTTTTATCTCTACATGATTTGTTACTATGTCTAACTTTACCTATGTGAAAACGAATAATGAATTAGAGGTTAGCATTCCTTCAGGAAGAACTCTTTGCACAAATCAGATGACTAAAACGATGAAGTTAGGGATTGACGGGAGAATACTAAAGGCGATCTTATACCTTTTGTAGATGAAAGATTTCGACGTTATTTTAGGCATGGACTAGTTAGGACTCAATCATGCGACCATTCGATGTCATGAAAAAGAAGTGTTAAATAGATCAGGAGAGAGAGAGAGAGAGAGAGATAGAGAGTTCCGTTTATTCTGAGCAAAATTCAAGTCTCTACTTCACCTTGTATTAGCTTTGCAAGATGAGAAGTTGCTGACAAAATGAGTCATGTTAGGGATTCTTATTTAATATCATCGATTCTAAACATACAAAAACAATCGTTAATGATATTAACGTTGTGCGAGACTTTGTAGACGTTTTCCCAGAAGATCTACCAATTCTACCAGATAGGCAAGTAGAATTTACAATTGGCTTAGTTTCCAAAGCGACATCAATATCTAAGGTCCTGTACCAGATGGCACCGAAAGAACTTCAACAATTGAAATTATAATTGGAAAAGTTGCTGGAAAAAGGTTTCATTCGACCGAGTGTATCTCCTTCGAGCACTCTAGTACTTTTTGTGAAGAAGGATGGAAGTATGAGGATGTGCATTGACTATCGAGAATTAAACCATCTGACTATTAGAAATAGATACTTACTGCCAAGAATAGAAGGTTTATTCGACCAGTTAAGGGATGTAACGGTGTTTTCGAAGATCGGCTTGAGATCTGGGTATCAATAGCTGAAGGTCAAGGCAAGAGATATATCGAAAAATGCTTTCAGGACTTGTTATGGACATTATGAATTTACTTTCATGCATTTTTGGTTTGACCAATGGTCCAGCTGTATTTATGGATCACATGAATCGAGCGTTCTAGCAATACTTAGAACAGTTCGTCCGAGTATTTATTGACGACATACCTGTGTACTCCAAGGATAATAAGCAGCATGAAAAACAACTCTGAGTAGTACTTGAAACTTTGAGGAATGAGAAATTATATGCCAAATTAAAAAGTGTGAATATTGGCTCAATCGGGTGGGTTTCTTTGGTCACGTGGTTATCGTCCAGGGAATTGAGGTAGACCCAATTAAAGTGGAAGCAGTAACTAATTGGCCTAGACTGACCAATGTCGGTGAAGTTTACGATTTCTTAAGGTTGACTGGCTATTATCTTAGATTTATTTAGGATTTTCAAAAAATAGCATGTCCGATGACTAGTTGACTAGAAAGGGTGTGAAGTTTCAGTGGAGAGAAAAGTGTGAAAAATGTTATCAAGAACTCAAGCAGAGATTAGTCTTGACTCCTGTATTGACGATACATGAAGGTTCAGATGGGTTTGTAATTTATAGCGACGTTTCCAAGCAGGGTTTGGGCTGTGTTTTGATGCAACATGGAAAGGTGATTGTGATGCCTCGAGACAATTGAAGCAGTATGAATAGAACTATTCAACGTATGACTTGGAGCTTGCAGCAGTAGTTCACGCTTTAAAGACATGGTGTCACTATTTGTATAGAGGAAAGTGTGAAATCTATACGGACCATAAGAGTCTTAAGTACTTCACATATAAGGAACTGAATATGAGACAGCGGAGATGGTTGGAGCTAGTGAAAGATTATGACTGTACAATTCTTTACTATCCGGGTAAGGCTAACGTAGTCACAGATGCTTTAAGCAGGAAGATAAGATCGCAGTTATCATCTTTACCCACGGTACAAGAATACTTGATAAGTGACTTTGAGAAACCAAGATTGGAAGTCATCACGCTGCCAACTCAGGCTACAGTAAGGATAAAAACGTTTATGACTCAACCTAATCTTCGGGGTCGAATCAATGAAGTGCAGGATAAAGATCCATTTCTGCAGAAGATTAAGGCTGAGGTTGGTGTAAACAAACGTATGGGATTTGAAGTATCTACAGCTAAAGCATTGACTTTTTAAGGAAGAATGTATGTACCTAAGGATGAAAGTATAAGAAACGAGATATTGGAAGAAGCTCACTCTACCCTGCACATCCAGGTGGCACTAAAGTTTATCGAGATCTTCGAGATATATTTTGGTGGAGAAATATGAAAAAATGAATTGGTCTGTTAGTGGAGAAATGTATGGTCTGTCAACAGGTCAAAGCAGAACATCAAAGGCCATCTGGAGTACTGAAACCAATGAATATTCCAAAATGGAAATGGAAACACATAATGATGGACTTTGTGGTAGGCTTTTCATGATCAGCAAGAGGTCACAATACTCTTTTGGTAGTGGTTAATCGTTTGACGAAGTCAGAATCACCCATTAAACTAATACCTTCAAAACATAGTTTATGGCTTGTACTTGAGCACTTTTAAGAGTTTTGATGTGCTTGTTCATGTTGTTTTGTAGTTTAGATATATCAGAGAAAATGGCGTATTTTGGAGCTTGGGATTCTAATATAGTTAATTTAGTTGATTTTCCCGTTAATTTATTTGTGCTAATTCTTGTGCTATGCTTTCAATTACTAGATCAATAATTGAATAATTAATACTTTAAATTTCGATACTCAAGAAAGGAAAATTTTGGTGTGATCTAAGAATAACATAACCTAAGAAATTATAGGTTTCGAGAGAAAGTAAGAAAGTATAATTCCTTTGAGGCTTGTCCCATGTAAGAATCATGCGCATATAATTTCTATATTTTTAATTCGAAATAGAGATATTGAAATTAAAATATAGAAATGGGTTCTATTTAGCACTCGAGAAAGGGAATTGAATTTAACCTAAAATTCTTGCTTATAAATTTAGAAAAAATAGATTGAAGTAGCTATAAAAAAATTGAAAAACATTGTTGATAGTGAGATGAAATCAATCCTCAGGCTTTCTCACATTGATAATTCTCCTATATTTTGCCTTATTTCAATTAAATTGTCATACATCCTCATTATTTTAGTATAAAAATATTGACTTGAGATTTATTTTTCTAGATAAAATAAAAGCTGAAATAATTATAATATTTAGTAGGAATTAAATTACAATTCATGTGGGTTCAACACTTTGACTCTAATACTATATTACAAAACTTGACACCGTACGCTTGCGGTATAAATCACGTTATAGAAAATGCGTGACAAGTTTTTGACGCCGTTGCTGGGGATTTTTTTCATTTGGTTTCTATTGAAATTATTACCAATTAGCTTTTATTTTAATTTAGATTTTAATTTTTGTTTTCATATAATTCTTCTTTATCTCTAATAGTTATTTTGTTTTTATTTTCAGCTGTGTATGCAAAAAGTTATGAATCTTGAATTATTACCTGTTGATCCTGAACAAGAACCCACATTCTTCTTTCTCAGGGGTATACAGAAAAACGAACGTGAAACAATGACAAAACAAGAAGCAAGAGCAGCTGATGAAAATAACCAACAACGTGCTATTCGGGACTACGTCAGGCCAGTGGTCAATGACAACTATTCCGGTATTGTGCGCCCAGCTATTGGCACAAATAATTTAGAAACTAAAGCCGAGATTGACACATATGGTACAATAGAATCAATTTGGCTCCCGAGGCTGTCTTCTGGGTTTATCCCATCTGGGCTATTTTCTAGAAATTTGTTATACAATGAAGATGAATAGAGTTACTGTGAAGGCAATTAAACTTCGTCTTTTTTCATTCTCCTTGAGGGTTAAAGCCAAGGCTTGGTTTGAGTCACTACCATATGGTTTTATTACTACTTGGGATGAATTAGCTCAAAAATTCCTCACGAAGTACTTCCCACCTTCCAAATCAGCTCAACTTCGAAGCGAAATTGATCAATTTTAANAAGCTTGGTTCCAATCAATACCATACGGATCAATTACAACTTGGGATGCTTTAGCTCAGAAATTCCTCACCAAAAATTTCCCACCTTCCAAATCAGCTCAACTTCGAAGCGAAATTGATCAATTTTAATAATTTGACTTCGAGCCATTTTATGAAGCATAGGAGAGATTCAAAAACCTGCTTAGAAGGTGTCCTCAACATGGTTTTCAGAATTTGATGCAGATTGAGATATTCTACAATGGGTTAAATGGGTAAACAAGAATCATAGTTGATGCAGCTGCATAAGGTATATTAATAGCTAAAACAACAGATGTTGCACATGCTATATTGGATGATATAGCTACAAACAGTTACCAATGGTCGAGTGAGAGATCAAGCGTAAAGAGAGTGGAGGCTGCCTATGTAGCACATAATTTAGATTCGGTTATGGCTGCCTATGTAGCACATCAAGAGATAGAAATAG
Organism: Fraxinus sp. D2006-0159; assembly: GCA_903798375.1. NCBI lineage: Eukaryota > Viridiplantae > Streptophyta > Magnoliopsida > Lamiales > Oleaceae > Fraxinus > Fraxinus sp. D2006-0159. The sequence continues at coordinate 6,473 of CAIGRQ010000154.1, forward strand.
CAAATAAGTAGGTTCGGTACGTCAACAGCAGAAATTACAATCAGAGAAGAAACTACTCTTCTAATCACTGCCTTCCAGGACTTTGGAATCACGAGAATCTATCATATGGCAATAATATGAAGGTACTTCAACCTCCTCATGGGTTCAACTTGGGGACTTTTATTTTTGAGACGAGATCACGGTTCAACAAAGATGAACCACGCTTGGATAATATTGAGACTCACGTGACCAAGAAATTAGGCCTTAGAAAGGTAAAACCAACAACGGTTACTCTACAACTAGCTGACAGGTCCCTCAGATACCCACGAGGAATTATTGAAGATGTTTTAGTAAAGGTTGATAAATTCATCTTTCCAACTGACTTCGTGGTATTGGATATGGAAGAAGATCAGGAGATTCCATTAATGTCGTCTATTGAACATCAAAGGAGACTAAATCCAGTTATGAAAGAAGTGGTAAAAGCAGAGATACTCAAGCTATTGAAGGAGGAGATTTTACTTGCTATTTCAGATAGTGCATGGGTTAGTCAGTACAGGTGGTGCCAAAGAAAGGTGGAATGACAATAGTCAAGAATGAAAACAATGAGTTGATACCTAGAAGAACAATGACTAGTTGGAGGGTTTGAATTGATTATAGAAAGTTGAACAAAGCAACTAGAAAAGATCACTTTCCACTTCCATTCATTGATCAAATGTTATACAGACTAGTGAGCTACTCTCATTATTGTTTTCTCGATGATTTTCTAGCTAGAATCAGACTGCAATAGCACCAGAGGATCAGGAGAAGACGACATTCACTTGCCCATATGAGACTTTTGATTACAGATGAATGTCATTTGGATTATGCAATGCTCTAGCCACTTTTCAGAGATATATGATGGTTATCTTCGCAGACATGGTAGAGGAAATCATTGAGGTATTTATAGATGATTTTTCTATTTCTGGTAATTCTTTTGATAATTGCCTTCACAATCACTCTTTAGTGTTGCAACGCTGTGAAGAAAAGAATTTAGTTCTTAACTGGGAGAAGTGCAATTTCATGGTACAAGAAGGAATTGTGCTAGGTCACCATGTTTCAGCAAAGGGATTGGAAGTCGACAGAGCTAAGATAGATACAATAGCAAGGCTACCACCACCCACTATTGTCAAAGGAATTCAGAGTTTATTTGGACACGTTGGCTTTTACAGGAGATTTATTAAAGACTCCTCAAAAATAGCTAAACCTTTTTGCAACCTTTTGGAGAAAGACACAACTTTTGTCTTTGATGATGATTATCTCAGGGCATTTGGAAAAATTAGTTACAGCTCCCGTTATGATAGTGCCAAATTGGGGTCAACCATTTGAAGTAATGTGTGATGCCAGTGATTATACGGTAGGAGCAGCTTTGGGACAAAGGAGTGAAAAGATCTTTCGGGCAATTCATTATGCTAGCAAAACCTTGAATGGAGCTCAATTGAATTACACCACAATAGAGAAAGAGACATTAGCAGTGGCTTTTGCTTGCGACAAATTTAGATCTTATCTTATTGGTACCAAAGTATTCATCTACACAGATCATGTAGCAAATTCGATATATGTATGAAAAGAAAGATGCTAAGCCTCGCTTAATTCGATGGATTTTGTTGTTACAAGAGTCTGATGTGAAAATTTGGGATAAGAAAGGCAGTGCGAATGTAGTTGCTGATCATCTTTCGCGGTTGGAAAATTAAGAGTTGATAGATAACACTCAGATGGAAGAATCTTTTCCTGACGAGCTTCTGTTAGCAGTTTTATCAAGGATCCCGTGGTATGTTGATTTTGTAAACTACTTGGTTTGTGGAAGGATTCTACCTAACTTGAATTCTCAGCAAACGAAGAGATTCTTACATGACATTAAGTCATATATATGGGATGATCCATTTCTCTTCAGAAAATGCGCGGATATGATGATCAGAAGGTGTGTCCCTATGGAGGAAACGAGATCAAGATTGGATCATTGTCATTTCTCACCTTATGGAGGTCACTTTGGTCCTACATGTACTGCCTCTAAGGTATTACAGCTGGGATTCTATTGGCTAACTCTTTTCAAGGACTACTACACCTTTGTTAAGACATGTGGCCGTTGTCTACGTATTGTGAATATCTCAAGGCGTCACGAGCTTCCATTGACTAATATGCTAGAGGTGGAATTATTTGATGTATGGGGTATAGACTTCATAGGTTTGTTTCCACCATCCTTTGGCCAGATAAATATCATTCTTGCAGTAGACTATGTCTCCAAATGGGTTGAGGCCATTGCTATACCAACAAATGATGCAATGGTATTTTTGAAGTTTTTGCAGAAAAAACATCTTCACACTGTTTGGCACGCCTAGGGTAATAGTAAGTGATAAAGGTACGTATTTCTATAAGAAACTTTTCAATTTCCTTTTGGCTAAACATAATGTCAGGCACAAATTAGCACTTGGTTATCATCCCTAATCCAATGGACAAGCAGAAGTCTCCAACAAGGACATTAAACAAATATTTGAGAAAACAGTGAACACCAACCTCAAGGACTTGGCTTATAAACTTGATGAAGCACTATGAGCATATCGAACAGCTTTCAAAATGCCAATTGAAATGTCACCTTATCGTTTGGTATTTGAAAAAGCATGTCACCTACTAATCGAATTGGAGCATTGAGCCTATTGGGCTATGAAGAAGTTGAACATGGATATGACATTAGCGGGTGCACAACGATTATTTCAGCTCGACGAGCTTGATGAATTTCGGAACGAAGCATATGAAAATGCAAAAATATACAAGGAACGGACAAAGCTGTGGCATGACAAAATGATCATAATAAAGGAACTCAAACCAGGAGAATGAGTTCTTTTGTTCAATTCTTGCTTGAAACTTTTTCCAGGCAAGCTTAGATCGCGGTGGTCGGGAACATTCATAGTCCATAAGGTGTTCTCCTATGGTTTAGGAGAATTGATCAGCAAGGATGGATCCATATTTCAGGCGAACAGTCAGCGACTCAAACATTATTACGGTGAAGAAGATCGGGATGTGGAAGAAATTGCCCTTGAGAGACAACTTAGATCCACATCTTCGTTAACCTAATGATGTTAAAGAAGCGCTCTTGGGAGGCAACCCATGCTCTATACCTTTATTTTAGTTTTAAATTCATTAAATAGGATTTTTCCTTTTTGGTTATGTTAGTAATGTTGTTTTTGTGTTTTTATAGATACATTCTCAAGTGTGAAGCATCAAACTTAGATAACAATGTGGAAAGGGCTACAGCAGAGCTTGCAGGTAAAAAAATTACAGAACTGATGGTGTCGCGATGCCCAAATTTGGCGCTGCGGCATCCCTTTTTTAATAAGAAAAATTTTCAAAATTTTTTTTCTATAGTAAGCTGGGCGCTGCGGCACCCGTTGGTTTTAAAAACAGGGAGAGCCTCTCTCCTCCCAATTTTTTTTTCTTTCCCTTCCCCATCCTTATCCCCACAACCTCTCTCCCTGTCGACTTCTCCCCATTTTTTTCTCCTTAGAATTCTTCACTACTTTTTCCCTCATTCCCCATTTTCTTTTTCCCCTACACCGTACTCTCCCACTGGTCCTCCACCCAACTTGAAACCATAGGCACAATTTTCTCTTGTTTTTCACTTTCTTCATAATTGTTGTCTTTTCGACATTGGATGCGCTATATGTATTGATAGTTCCTCATATTCCACCTTGTTACCAAGGTGTGTTTGGTTGTTGGCCTTTCATCTCACATAGGTGCATGTTATCTTAACGGTAAGTTTCTCTCTTCCATGGACAGTTATTGAGCAATTGATGGTGGATTTGGGTATTTACATGGTTGTTTAAGAGTGTGGATTCATATTGGTTTTGGTGTCTAGAGGGATTCGTACTTGGTGCTTGAATAGGGTTGATGTTTACAAAGTGTTTGAGGAATTTCTTGTGTGGATTCTTGTGTTTTATTGTGGTCCACTTTGGTGCTTTTCTTGAGGTTGTTGCAATTGTGGCTTGGAGTTAGGTGTTCGGTATTGTACTCCTTGGTGGAGGAGGCTATCTTCGACTTTGCATGGTTGGTGTAATTCCATGTGCTTTTGATATTATTGTACGTTTGAGTTGGACTTATACAACATGCATCCCCGGAAGAAATCTAAAACCATAGCGTCCTCATCTACCACTTCTTATGATCGGCGATGATTTGTGAGCCCCGAGGTGGACGAACGATTTAAACAAATGATTGTATATCGAAACTACATTACGGAGCGAGGTTTTGAACATTTATTACTCGAGAAAATACAAATTTTGGTGTGGGAAAAGTTTACTATGCAGCCAGGAACGGCTTTCATTCCTTTCGTGAAGGAATTTTATGCAAATGCGAAGGAGCACGAGAACTTCAAGGTCTTTGTTCGAGGTCCCTGGATCCGATTTGATAGTGTTTTCATCAATTTCTTCTACGACACACGGGATATTCCAGATGATTACTACTCCAGGTTACGTGATGAGGGGGTTGACCCAGCCGTATTAATTCAAACGCTAACTCGTGACGGTACCAAATTGAAACGGACTGCTAGTGGTGTGACTAATTTTCCTACCTTTGGTCTGACAAGTAATTTTGAAGTTTGGCATCACTTCATATCCGCAAAACTAGTTCCGAACAGCAACCTTAGTGAGGTAATGAAGGAGCGGGCTATATCGAATTATGCAATTCAGCATAGATACTCTATCGACATTGGGAAGGTTATTCAGAACAATATCATGTGCATCTTAGGCAGGTCAGCCACTAGGAGCTTGGGACACCTCTCCTTGATCCATGATCTTTGTACAAAGGGGTACTACTACGCGAGAATCTGAAGAAGTGTTACACCCTCGGCCAGTACTCACGTGGGATTTTTAGGACAAGATTGTGGGGCCTCGGGATAGGCCCAGATCCTCTCAATCCTCTTATCAGGCACCACGTTTCCTCCACCTCCTCAAGTTGATGTTCTACAAAGGAAATACTTTGGTGGCTTGAGGCGATGGACTTGAGAATAACGCGTTGGCAGGAAGGAATGCAGGGATGAATAGATCAGTTGTGGTCATCCATTTATGACCAATTTCAGTATCAGAATACTTGCATTGCGGTCATGGCTTTTGCACACCCTGATCTTACATTCTCGCCACCATCGTTGTTTCCATCCCATTACTAAAATCCAGTTCCACTGGCTGACGAAGAGGACATATGATGTTTTCACTGAGGTATCTATCCATTTTTATGTCTTTTTCACATTGGGGACAATGTGCTCTTTAAGTTTGGGTGTGATACTTTAACATAATTGTCGTCTAACAGTTTAATTATTTTTGTATGTCTCTTATTTATTTGTCTTAGTGTGACTTGTGTGTGAAAAAAAAAATATCACATGCTTGTGTGGGTTGGATAGTATTGTTGGCAAATGTTTTAAAAAAAAATAGGGCTTGGTTGTGAATTATGAATAAGTTATGTGCTTGAGTGGAAGTCCTACTTACCTTTGTAGAAAATTGTAACATAAATACTCGTGGATTGAATATGGCGTTGGACAAGAATGAGTTGATTCATAAATGATATAGGCTGAATTCACAACCTTAGAAGTTGAATACAGATAATTTATAACATTACCATACCTTAAAACCAAATTTAGGATGTTAGGGTAGTTGAGTTGTTGTAGGGAAACTTGGAGATAAATGTGGATTCCATGTATGATAAAGTTGTGTGGATTGTATGAGACTAATATGATGAACATTTGGTAAAAACCCTAAGTTAGGGGTCGATTTTCGAGAATGAGTGTTTTATAAGGGCATTGTGCTAATCACTGCATAAAAGAAAAAAAATTGTTGTGAAACTACTTCAAAAGATCCCTATGAGGACAACGTTAAGAATCTCATTGTGAAATGTCTCTTCATAGCCTTTATGACTCGAGTAGTCTACAAGAGTTTAAAACTTGATGCCCTAAAGTCATCTGATTTAGGAGTCATCGACTTAAAACTTGCTACAAGGCCATTTAGAAAGCTTAGGGAAGAGATGTCTGCACATAGGATCCATAAAAATATATATATATATATCTGAAAAGGCAGGAGCATGAAATAGAAGACGACTATATGCCCTGATTAAGCCCCAAACACTTGTTTTTAGAGGATTAAACCTTTGATAAGGGGTTAGTAACTGAATTTATTCCTGGAGGTTGATGCAGTAAAAAATAAGGAGAATCCTCATTTGTTTATATGTGAACTGCAATCAATAATATCTATCTAGACAAGAGAGGGTAAGGAGTAGTGATTTAAAAAATAATTTTAGATTACGCCCTCGGGAAAATAGTGAAAATAAATTAAGTTTGGACGTGTGTGAATCTCACAAGCGGAGAAAGGAAAAAACTGACTCTTAAGGTCGGGAATCGAATAGACTTATAATTGCACAACGTTGCATTTGATTTCCCTCACACATACATTTTGCATTGGAAAGGTAAGAATTTGACTTTTGTACTATAATTTTGAAGTGGCTCATGAATTCAATATTACATCTTCAATTCTGAGCCATAAAAACAAGCCATCCAATCAAATACATATTTGAATATTTTGGTAGTGTGTTTTATTTGTAAGTTTTTTCTTATTAGCGTGTTGTTCTATGTTTGCTCGAGGACAAGTAAAGAATTAAGTTTGGGGGTATTTGATGAGTGTAAATCACTCATTAAACTAATACATTTAAAACATAATTTTCGGTTTGATCTTAAGCACTTTTGAGTGTTTTGATGTGTTTCCTCATGTTGCTTTGTAGTTTAGATATATCAGAGAAAATGGCGTATTTTGGAGCTTGGGATGGAGCCACATGTAATCATAAAAGTGGGCTTGAAAAAGACGCGAAAACAAAGGCAAACAAATGACGGAAGAAAGCTAGGCGCCACTGTCCCATAATTGGGCTCCTAAGCGCCTAAGAAAGGCAAAAAAGATAGTAGAATGCTGGGCGCTGTAGCGCCCAACCCAAAATATCAGCACCAGCCATTGGGTGCTGCGGCACCAGCAGAAGAAAAATTGCGGTGCTGCGGCGTCGATCCTGGGCGCCGCTTCTTGAGAACAAGGAAATCGTGTTTTTTATAAATTTTTCTGCCAGGTCCAATTTCAATTCGTCTTGATACTCTAAGAGACTATAAATACAACATTGAAGACCTAAACTAGGAGGAGAAAAACGACTTAGGAGGCAAGAAAAAAGAACAATAATCAAAACCAAAAACAACAAGGAATTGGAGAAGAATTCAAGAGGCAAAACAGTTTTTATTATTCTTTTCTTCTCCATATTCTTTATTGTAGAATTTAATATGTCATTTCTGGTATTCATGAACTAATTTTACTATATAGGGTTTGATGTAACTAAACTTGAGACATGTTTGGACACTAATATAGTTAATTCATTTGATTTTCCCGTTAATTTATTTATGTTAATTCTTGCGCAATGCTTTCAATTACCTGATCTATAATTGAACGATTTGATGCTTTAAATTTCGGTACTCGAGAGAGGAAAATTTAGGCGTGATCTAAGAATAACATAACTTAGGAAATTATAGGTTTCGAGGGAAAGTATAATTCATTTGAGGCTTATCCCATTTAAGACTCACGCGCACATAATTTCTATAGTGTTAATTCGAAATAAAGATATTGGAATTAAAATATAGAAATAGGTTCTATTTAGCACTCGAGAGAGGGAATTGAATTTAACCTAAGATTCTTGCCTATAAATTCAGGAAAAATCGATAGAAATAGCTATAGAAGTTGAAAAACATTGTTGATAGTGAGGTGAAATCAATCCCTAGATTTTCTCGCATAGATAATTCTCCTATAGTTTGCCTTATTTCAATTGAGTTGTCACACATCCTCATTATTTTAGTATTAATATTGACTTGAGATTAAATTTTCTAGATAAAATAAAAGCTGAAATAATTATAATACATAGTAGGAATTAAATTACAATCCATGTGGGTTCAACACTTTGACTCTATTACTATATTACAAAACTTGACACCGTACGCTTGTGATATAAATCATGTTATAGAAAATGTGTGACATCTGCCAATCAAAGTAAATTTTAATATAGAACTCGCACGGTTATATATCAGAGAGATAATCAAATTGCATGGAGTTCCGGTCACCATTGTTTTGAGATTGAGACCTGAGGTTCACATCAAAATTGTGGAAAAGTAGCAGGTAGCCATGGGGATGAAACTGATGTTTAGTACTACATATCAACCACAGATGGATGGATGGACAATTAGAAAGAGCCATTCAAACTCTTGAAGATATTTGGAGAGCATATGTTTTGGATCTTGGCTGTAGTTAGGAGACATATATGTCGTTAGTAGAGTTTACTTACAACAATAGCTTTCAGGCTACTGTAGGCATAGTGACACAACTCGTTCCAAAACTCCTTATTAGACTCAAGACATGACGTGCGCCGATGATTAGTGTCAGCTAGTCACTGGACCTATCACCAAGGTAACTATAACTTAACTTTGATTGTATGGCTTCCTTTAATCAAATGAAGATTTTTTTCGAAGATTTTGACAAAGTCTCCTATAAGTAAATGGAACTATTCTCAATCCTGTAGCCATAAAAATTTTCTCAAACACCAATATACCAACATCATAATATCAATCACTCGTCCAACCAACAACGTCTATATCACTATACGTCATAACTACTTGTCAATAAGATAATAGTGATGCAGTTTAGTTTACAATATTCCATCGTGATCTTTGACACATTTAAGTACAAAAATTCCCAAATATGAAGCAAAAGATTCGCTTAATGATTACACGATTTTAAGCGAAAAAAAACCTACAATAGGTGGTGGTAGTACTACAAAATTATCAATATAACCTTCACCTCTGCTCAGTCAATTGCCTCCAATAAGGAAAATGTTAAGAAAAATACATGAGATGATAATCCCAGTGAGTGGGATGTTTAGACGATGGTTATATAGTCCTTTATGTATGTATATACATTTATAAAAGAAAAATTGATTTTTCACTTATCTTGATGTACTCATTATCCTTGAAATATGTATCATAATATCATAAAAAAATCATAATGCTTGTGCTAAATCATAAATTAGGCTCAAGATATTATCTAAAAATGATAATAATTGATACCACAAGATGAGCAAGTACATTAGTCGAATTCCGTAAGCTAAAACCATAATCTGAAATCAATAAGCTAAACTGTCAATTGGGAAATGTAAGCTGAAAGCTAATAATCCACTATATACGGGATAATCACATCAAAATAATCAATAAGATAAACTGTAAGATGGAAAATGTAAGCTGAAAGCTAATAATTCACTATATACTGGATCATCACATTAAAATATACCCCATGTAGTCATATGCTGATGATCTGAAAGCTATAAAGTCATATGCACATAAACTGTCTGATCAACACTTCTGTACACGGTCATAGTCCCTCAGTGCATAATAGGTACCCTTACACACGGTCGTAGCCCCTCAGTGGATAAGAGTTACCTTTACACATGGCTGTAGCCCATCATTGTACAAAGTGAAAATAACATAATCATCCTGAACACGGCTGTAGCCCCTCAGTGCATAATAGGTACTATTACACACGGCCATAGCCCCTCAGTGGATAAGAGCTACCTTCACACATGGCTGTAGCCCCTCAATGTATAGGAGTCAAATACATGCCTCTAGTACACGGTCGTAGCCCCTCAGTGCACTAGAGTAAGATAACTACATCGGGTATTTTCTAATGGTTTCAAAATAATCATACTCATTTACTAATTTCTCGAAAATAAGACATTTCATGCTCATGTAACTAATATGCTTCTCTAAAAATTGTGAATCATTTTAACATTCATAGTAAGTAAACATGATTATAAATTTATAAGTTAAAAATCTTATTTTTGGAAAAGTTCTCCACTCATGGATATATGTTGGACTAACAGGGCTGGTATGCTGGTCCCACGTCCAAATCCTCTCCTGAAATGATCACACTCAATAATCAATAAGCTGATATTTAATATTTCCATCTTACTTGGCTAACTTAAACATAAATTTACTTTATTTTCGAATGACTCTACTATCCTAACTCATTAATACTAATTTTTCTCATCTACTCCGACGAAATTCAACAAGATTTCCACGTAAATTATCATCCGCATTCCTCATTTCAAATTTCTTTTAACCAAAGACATAAATCTTATCAAAAACCCCTTTCTTATAATCTCAATATTTATCCAACTAAGAACTCAAGTACAAGATAAGTTATTTCCAATTAATCTAACTTAATATCATATAAAAATCACAAGGAAAAATAACAAAAATGCCACTTTTTCCCACAAAATAGAAGAAGAAATTGAGAGCCAAAACTCTAATCTTGTTGGTAGCTTCCTCCCCTTTTCCTCCTCCTTCTCCTTTTTCCTTTCCTTTTCCTCTTTTTTTGCCATGTTCTTCTTCATCTCTCGGTTTCTTTCTGCTGCTGCGCGTGTGTGTAAAAGTAAATGGGAATTGGGTTTTTGATTGCCAAATAAGTGGGCTATTTGCACAAGAGGTCCCTTATCCATCAAACAAAATGACATTAAGTCCTTTACTTCCAAAATTAAATAAGTAAGTCCCTAACTTCCAATTTAATCCAACTTAAACCCTAATATTATCAATTGCCAAAATAAACATCCACTAAAATAATTTATTCCATATAAGTTCTTATTTGACTATGACTTCGACTAGTCGAGCCTTGATTTTGACTTGTAGGAAATGGGGTGTAACACATAGCTCCATATAAAGCTCTTTATGGTAGGAAGTACAAATCCCTATCCATTGAAACGAGGTCGGAAAGAATAGAATTTTGATCCTAAAATCATGGAACGAACAATTGAAGCAGTTGACAAGATTAAAGCAAGAATAAAGACAACACAAGATTGATAAAAAGTTATGCATATGGTAGAAGAAAGGATTTGAAATTTGAAGTGGGTAACATTTTTTCTGAAGGTAGCACCAAAGAAGGGTGCATTGAGATTTGGTAAGGGAAACTTGAGACCACGGTTCATTGGACCTTTCGAAATTCTTGAAATGATTGGTAGTGTGGCTTACCAACTTGCCTTACTACACGAACTCACAGCAGTGTATAATGTGTTCCATGTTTTGATACTCATAAATATATTCATGATCCTAAACATGTAGTGAACTATCAGACATTAGAAATACAAAAAGATTTGTCATATGAAGAAGTTCCAACGATGATTTTGGGTAGAAAACTGCACCAATTATGAAATAAAAAGGTTACCCTGGTCAAGGTTCAATGGCGAAATCATGGACCTAACGAGTCAATTTGGGAGAAAGAAGATGAGCTAACAACAAAGTATCCATAATTCTTCGATTAGCTAAGATAAATTTTTTGAGGGGAGATTTTGGAGCCCTGAAAATTCATAGAATAAAATTTAATTATTTTAGGTACTATATTTTATTAAAAAAAAACAGAAGACGAAAGTGATTTATGTATTAACTTCAAATTTTGGGCTAAATTTTTAGATATTATTAAAGCGATAGAAAATATATCAATATAGGGCTCGTTGCATAGCTCGTAATTAATCATGTATATTAGGTTCGAGAAAAAGTTAATTCAGATAAGCAAAGTCTATGTTATCGAAGTTTAAAGAAATTGTCATTTATTTAGTATTTGAATAAATTTGGTTTCCTAACTTTAAAGGATGGCAGCCACGTGTATGTACAGCTAAGGAGACAGAAGGTAGTTTTCTTTTGATTTTGAATGGGATAATTACAAAACATTATAATCTTGAGTGAAACCTTTTCTCGTAGGACACGACACTTCAACTCCCAAGTACACTAGAATTCATGTTTTGTCCTATGTATATATATGCATATAGTTATTTGATATAACGATGTAGGATAACGAGGTGCAAGTGACTTTGTCCACTTTAATTTTATTATTTCAAGTTGATAAATATTATGCTAATGAAAATTTGGGTTATTATTGGGCCGAACATTCGGGATGCGATTCTCCTCCATGTGGACCTCCCTTTACGACGTGCAAAACCGAAGGGAAAAAATTGGATTTAATAAAAATTCATTTTTAAAAATTGGGTTAATTTAATTTTAACAACAAATTTATTGTGTATTTCATTGCAAAATTCAAATTTTAATTTAATTTTAACAACGAAACACACAATAAATTAAAATGATGAAAATATCTTAAAATTCTACAAAAATATGTTAAAATTAAATTTAACTATTTTGTAATTGAGTGATCATTCCTCGTGTGATCAACAACGATTGCAAAGCTGTACAAAGTGACTACTAATTGCAACGAAACACACAATAATAAAATAATATTACACACAAATCTAAAACTTTTAATTACTTTTCAACCATACATTCTTCCATCAATCACTATTCTAAAACTTATAATTTTCCCAAAATGGGTGACAAACACATACTTATTTTGAACATTAGAAAACGCTTTCAAAGTTTAGTGGCCAAAATTCGACTACCTTAAAGTTATGTAGTCAAAATTAGATCATATCAAAGTTCAGTAAGAAATAAAAGACTTTTTCAAAGTTTAGTAAGCAATCGAAGACGTTTTCCAAAGTTTAATGGCCAAAATTTGACCACCTCAAAGCTTAATAATGTGGTGGGGCGCGACCTGTACATTATGTTAGCCACGTCATCAATTCCGTCAAAGATTTGAAACCGAAGTTATACCAGTGAGTAACGTTCAACGTTTGGACAAGTTGAGTAGGTAATGTTAACACATATGATTTTGGTTTTGAATGCCTCTCCAAGTGAGAGTTCATTTGATTAAATAGTGAGAAGACTTCTGATTACAAGGCTGAAAATCAGCTATTACAATGGTCTCGTCTACCATTACATCAATTACACTAATCACTCCAACTGCAGTAATCACGTCAACTAAGAAAGGAAAATGTATACTAATTACAGATTAATTACATATATCATCTTATAATTAGACATCATACTAACATTCCCCTCAAATTGATGCTGGTCGATCAAGAAGCATCAATTTCCTCACAAGCAATTGATGACGATGTCGAGTCATTACTTTTGTGAAGATATCAGCTATCTGAAGAGCGGTGGAAATATGAGGAAGTGTAATTACACGAGTATCCAAGGCTTCCCGAATTAAATAAGAGTCCACTTCAATATGCTTAGTACACTCATGAAAAATAGGATTAGCAGTAATCTGAATGGCACTCGTGTTATCAGCATG
>CAIGRQ010000155.1:0-13966 GCA_903798375.1 Fraxinus sp. D2006-0159
ACCATAAAGCAGATTCATGTGAATTAATGTATATTTATATATATAAAAAACTCACGTGTTATCAAATTAATTTTGGTACACTTGAGAGTAGATTATGCTTGAAAAAAAATTATTACCTTCACAAAATTTTGAAAAATTACGTTTTTGTGCTGATAATGTGTTATAAAAAGTCAATAGACTTCTGTATATTATAAGGAGAACAAAAGCCCTATATTTATAGGGAATGAATATTGATACATATGGTAATAATATCTAGGGCTGCAGGTGTACAATTGTCATTCATCAATAATTTACCATTTACAACATTAATCAAAATTTTTAATATTATTTAATTAAATATTAATAAACGATTTCACTAATACGTCGATCGATGGTCAATGATCATCAACCGCCCTAGCTAGCTTCAATTCTTGGATCCGCCACTGATTGGCTACACTCAAAAGAGTCATTGCAACTGCTAAATATTTGCTAAATTTAGACCCTACGTATGCTTTAAATATGTTAGCATTAGAGTTTTAAAATATATTATATCCGAAAATTCCTACTTTTATTGACCACTTACCCGATTTTAACCTACATGATATCTCAAATATGTTAAAAAAGGATTAAAAATATAAACAAAATTTGAAATATAGATACTTTTAATGTAATGTATAACGTGACAAGCTAGTAAAACTAATAACTAAATGGGAGCTGATTTCAGTGGCTTAGGCTCAACGTCAAAATCCAGCTTTCGCCACTAATCAAGGAAAAATCTAGATTTAAATTTAAGTCAAAATAAATAATTAATTTTAATCATATATTTTATGAAATTCACAACTTTTTAACTATATATTTCGTTTACTTTTATTAAAATTTGTTAAAAATTTAATTTAATCTCTGCCAAATGAGGACTTGAAGGCACAAGCAACCTTGCGTCTTTCCAATGCACTAAAAGACAGATTCAGTGTGTAAAATATACAGTGAACAATTCCTCATTATTTAGCAGCCGCAGTTCATACACGAGAAATCGTCAGCAAGTCTAGATGATCGCGTGTCAACGTGACAGAAAAATCGCTGCTATATTATTTAGAGCCCGTTCAGTAAAGATTAAAATTGAAAATATAGCCAATATTGGATCTCACTCGTCTAATAAAAATTACCAATAACAGCTAGTGTTTCAATTTTAAAACCTCTATTGAACGGGCTCTTAATAAAGTTCGGAAAAAATCTTCAGCATGTAAATTTTCTTGTCATGCATCAAAACGGGTGGCCGGTTTTTTTTCTCAAATACTCTGTGACAGCATTTTACTTGAACAACAGTAATAAATCTACTTCTCAGGTCAGATAATTTTGATCCACGTACAAAATGACTGAAAAATACCAGGAAAGACAAGGGGAAAAGTAAATCAGTATAAAATTTCCAATTTTCATCTTTTCTTGATCTGTAACTGGCTGCCTTGAGGCTAAAATAAAAGATAAAAGAATACATTTTTCATTCTACAGAGAAGTGCAGGGACTAAAGCCTCACATTCCTTGCTCGCCCGGCAGGACAAGCCAACCAGGATGGCATCAATGGGTCGATGCTTATTTCCCAATATTACAACCTTCTACCAATATTACCAAACCTTCTGGCAACTCCAAATATAACAGCCTTGGTCAAGAGACCTCGATCAAGACTACAAGCAAGGGCAATGGCTCCACCGACAATTAGGAGCTTTGGTATATTTCTTCCTGATGGCTTGCTTGCTGAATCAAGAGCTTCGACTTCTGAAGACGTGCTTGTGCTCCCCAAAGAGTCAAGGGTGCCGGGACTCACTTTAGTGTTAATCTCAGCCATGGAAGCACAATGTGAAAGTGGAGCTCCGGATGCTCTGTTCTTCTGGTAGGCACGCAACCCTGGATCAATCTTCTTCACAGCCCCCCACATACCTTGCCTGACACCAAGTTTCGCAATTTCCCAAGGTATACCCATGTCTTCATGATGGAAAAGTAGAACTTCACATGCAGTCAATTGGCCATCTCTCTTCGATTCAACTGATTCATCAGAAAACAAACGCGTGTTAGTGGCCGATGTGGGTTTCAGTCCGCAAGACTATCTTTTCGTGCACTTTTTATTTTTTATTATGATTCAGCGAAAATGGTCTCAATTTCTCAACCATTTGGTTTTTATGAGAAAGGTTATGTATGAAATTGCAGATGAACAAGTCATTTTCCATCATGTAGAATTATTTTAAGTCAAACCTTCTTCAGTTTCTTGTACTATTCCTTTAAGGAGTCACCATTAACTTTGTAAATGTAACACATAAGTTTAACAAATCTGGCAGCTTGGCCAGCAATCCTAGCATTAACTGTAATGGAAACTATAGCTGGAAAGTTAGATACCTGCACGAATGCACCAACTCGAAAAATACACATCAACACGTCTTGGTTTGTTGCGACGCGGCAGAGAAGAGCATGGAACGGCCTATAACATGGAGCAACTTTGCTTAGGTAGGAATATCCCAGAAGGTATAAGTCATTAAAAATATAATTTCATCAGAATGTACAGCAATGTAGAAACTATAATGCAACATGACAATCAGACTGACACAAAATGCATCTTATTTGCCAATAAATCGTTTGCTGAGGCTAATAAATAGTTAAGAGTAGCATTTATACTCCCATGCAACTGAAAACTAATTCATACTGAAGTTAATGATTTCACTAGGTTAACACTTCACATTATAGAACATTTCTGCAAAATGTACTTACTAAAAAAAGATTTATTTCCAAATTCGGAAGAGTAACATGAAAGATATATCTTTTTCCCAATGCTTATCAACTTCCATTCCAGCAGTCGAAGATACAGACTGACCATAGATAAAAGATTATCTAGCACCGAAAATAGAACGTGCCCAAGTCCACTACCATCTTATATTCCTTGACTATCAGCTTCAATTTTTAAGTGCAAAGCAACATAGAACATGAAATACTTCTTGACATAAAACCCCCAAACAATTCCAAAACGTATCTTAAATAAACAAACTGTTGAGATAATTCTATCCCAATCTTTAGCAGTGAACTGATTCATAATTTTAAAGATAACTTCTTGTAGCATGAACTAAAAAATTTTGGATGACCATAGGACTTCAGAGGATAGATGAAAGACTACAACATGGTAAGAGGGTATCCAAGTCCCGGAGAAACTCACAGAACCTAATCAAAAAGTGCGAGAAAGTGTAATCAAATGCTCCAGAAACATTTCCTAATCTTATTAGTATATTTAGACACAGAGAGATATTTATATGACAATGTAACATTCATTTAATAGAAAAGAGACAACCAGCATCAGGTTTTCCATTTTCTACCGAGATAGACCTCTGGTTACTTAGTAGAAAAGATAAAACCAACATCACTTGACTGCAACTATAAAAATTCACTCAGCATGATTTTGGGGAATTCATTTTGCAAGTTAGTTTATTCTAGCTGACTGAATTCATAAACCTAGAAAGTAAGCATCACTGTACTCATTTGACTCTGTAGGTAGGTAAAGATCCTGATGAACTCGTGGTATCTCCAAACTACTCAATTGATGAGTTAGATAGACAGATAAAGTAAAACCGATAGCATTTTACACTTAAAATAAGAATAGCATTCTACAATTGAAATAAGACTGCTGGTTTTTCATAAACCAACATACATCACAAATATGTGTGGCTGTTGGGATTAGAATCGAGTCTCCACTGCTACAAAGTGGAATTTTTACCACTTAGCAAATTTTTCATATGATTATCAAATTTTTTGAGAAAAATAGTAATCCATTCTCTTACCTTTGTTACACAATAATATGATCGTCCTGATTCCCAAATTCGGCGACCTATGATATATTCTCTGTCACTACAAAAGAATGGAAACTGCACCACAAGAAAAGTATCTTATAGATATGCGCCAAACACAAACCAAAAGAACCATTAGCATAAGCATACGAAAAAGAAAGCTCTTCGTACCTTCCGTACCCACTGAACAATCATGGTCCCTGTGGTGCTGCATTCTTCTAAAGTTTCAGCATGTAGAAGCATGTCGTCCCACTTTGCTCGAAATTCATCATCCCAAAAGAAATCCCTCGCCATTTCAGGAGTTGCATCCTCATAAACAGTTCTGCTACGATATTGTGGAGGTCCACTCTAGGAAATGAAAAAGAATTGCAATTCCTTAGTCACAACAGTCGGCATTTATAATTTAAACGCAAATCATGGCCTAAAGACGATACTGAATGGTCAAATTGAAAAACTCGAGAAGACAAATTTACCTCAGGGTCTCTTCTCCAAGCTTGATAGCTCATATTGGGAGTTGACCTATCCATCATCTGAATCCAAGCAGGTCCTCCATCTTCTTCCTCAACTAATTGATGTAAATATTTAAGGTCATCCTCATTCACAAGACTCGATTTTTCCTTTTCTAACTTCGACGAACTGATCACACAGAATTCAACTTGTTATTAAATACTCAACTTCGTAAATGATTCAATAGGGGTTCAAGTACTCGTGTCAAAGAATTAGCTTAACTATCTATCAGCTAAACTAGACAAAATTAACAACTAACAAAAATTAAGTTCCAAGAATTTCAAGAAAGTGGAAAACTTTCCCAACCCACCTGCAATCAGGACTTGGAATTGAAGGCGGAGATGAAGTATCTTTCTCAAATCCAAAATCAAAAATCGAAGAAATGAAGCTGGGCGCCTGTAGTTTCAATGAGTTCATGCTTGGTATTGAAGGAAACTGCGAAAAGACCGTTCCTGACCCTGAAGAAGATTCTCGTTTCTTTGCTGTACAATCAAGAACATCCACCTTCAGATTAGCCCATTTGGGTTTCCAGGCCCACCCAACCAAAACTCCAACAAAAACAGCTATCCAGATGGGAGCCATAAACACCATCAGCTCAATCATCATATCTCCAATTGTCGGTTGTTGAAAAATCTCAAGGAAAGCCGAAATCAAAGCCATAACAGGATTTAAAAAATCCCAAAAGAAAAAGAACTCCTCGATTCAATCGAATAAAGATGTAGCCTTTAGGCACAACGTGACTCGAGGGTTCAAAAGAAAAAGATAAAGATAAACCCCCAAGACTCAAAATATGCAGTAAGGATAGAATAGAAGAAAAGAAAAAGAAGGAATTAAAAAAAATAGATCACAATAAATTATTATTTCAGTTATGGATTTTGAAGAGAGGGAAACAAACTGGTTGTCCGTGAAGAAAATCAAAAGATTGAGAGGATAAGGATGTGAGAGATAAGCGGCATATAAACAAGTTCTTCGGATTGCCGTAGGCCCCCTTTTATTTCACTTCACCAATACTACTAATTTTCCCCTCTCTGCTTAACATATGGCAGTTTATCCAATAGTATCTTTTGATTTTCAATACTTACTTTCAAGGCTGCTGGTAAAACCTGCAACAATTCACCCACCCTTCCAAAAACAAGTATAAATTATTCCACCCACAAAAATTGTGGAAAATAAATTGTCAAAGAGGGATTAGAAACCAGTGTTTGGTGATGGAGAAGAAGATAACTATGCCAACTCGTAATTGATTTTTCAGAATAAGGAGTTTGGTGGGACTCAATCTTGTTCAATTAAATAGTGTTGAGGGAGGGGTGGGTTTGGTTGTTAAGGTGTGCAAAAATGTTGGTTTGATTCGGACTTCTTGTGGTCTGTGGTCCACGCGTTCTAATTTATCACTTTTCGTGTCTTGAACATACGTTTTGACTAACATAACTAAAAAAATTGTGTGATTTACGTGATCGGCGTTTCTCTCGTTTATATTATTAAAAAAAATAAATAAATAATTATACATTCAATAACATAACATTGGAGGATGGACCTTAACCTCGTACAATTTTTCTTCTAATTGCATGTTTGATAAGTAATGAACGGGAGAAGAAATTAAAATCTTTTTATTTTATTGTTTAATCATATTCAGACGCATCCATTCGTTCATATTCGATGGTACAATCATAATACATCTTGCACTTCGATTATAGTCGAGTTTCAGCTTGATCTAACTCCAAGTAGAGAGCTCAAAAATATCAGTAATTTCAAACTGTTGCATCAACCGAATTTATTTTTGTGCATTCTTTTTCTACATTCATGTAAATCATTAGACTATCCAAATTTTCTGCACGTAAAAAGCAAGTTGTGAGATATTAATTTATGTATGAATTTTTATAATTAGATATTATTGACATCCAACTTGCAACTTAATTAAGTCTGCTTGTTATATGTACTTAGCTCATGCTAAATTAAGGTCAGCTAGTGCTTATAATCGTTGTGGTTTGAATGGATAATGATTGTAGATTTTTTACACACTGTCAAAACATTCAATCAATTAATGACATTCGAAAGAACTTACATCAACGTTCACCAATTTCACCAATCATATGTTATAGTTTCATTCTCTGATCAGTTTAGTAATTACTGGAGACTCATTTAAGGTCCACGTCATGATAACCTGATCGAACCGACCTCAATAACCAATGGGTATATGCAATTGGCGTACTTTCACGGTTCGATGTTGTTGTATGTTGATTGACATAAACCAATAATGACTTAAGCCATTGATACAAGTTTTCAGCTCGATATTTTTGTTGTTGACAAAACAGGAATATGAAAGATACATGCTCATCATTTCCTATAAAAAAGAGGATAGTATACAGTTTTCGACGTCAACAGATATTATTCTATGTCAAAAATCTGATAAATAAGCAATTTTTTTTTTTAATACACGTGACTGCGAGATTTAAACTAAAATCATATATTTGATCCAATACCACATTAAATCAATTCATCTATTTGAATTAGATAAATAAGTTGTATTGTATTATATCACTTACAAACATTTCAATTTTAGTCCTGTTTGACAACCATTAAAATGAGTTTTTAAGGAAATTGAGTTTTCAAGTAGTAATTTTTTGGAGCACGTGTGGTTAGAAAGTAAGAAAAAGTTTTTAACTCATGAGTAAAATATTTTTAATGTGAAAACAAACGTGTGTTTAAAAATGAGTTTGAGAAAAAAAAATATTATTTTAATTTTGTCAAACATGGGCTTAAAGTAGCTCAAAGAACTTTTGGATCCAACTTATAGTGCAATAATAAAATCATGGGATGAACTTCCACGTGCACTGATGTAGCCAACTTTTGACTAATGAAACTTGAAAATGAGGTCCTTTTTAATGTGTATAATTCCGATGGTCGAATCAAATCAGCGTGGTTTGAACATTGAAGGGTGAATATACAGCCTGTAGTAATTGTTTTCATCATTTGATTGAAAATAAGGCAATTCATAGCGACGACTTTCAAAAGTCGTCCTACGTGACATACACGTGATACATTAAGTATTAAAATATTATCACATTAATACACTAAACGATTACGCATAATTCTCACTATGAATAACATTATTATTTGATTAAGTGTTCGTATGAATGTTATGTTTTTAAGAATTTATAATTTAAAATAAATGTGATAATAAAGTGATTTTAAAATTATTAATTTCAATTGAGGACTAAACTTGGTCTCTGTTTGAACTTTATTATCTACAAATTCAATTTTTTCTCAAATTCATTTTCAATTATACATTATTCAAATAAAATATTTCGCACATAAATTCAAATTCTTTCTCAATTACACATTCTTTAAAAATTCGCCATTATAAAATTCATTTTCAACAAAAAGAAAATAGGGTTCAAACATAGGCTTAGACTTTCTTCCTTCAAAAAGGCATTTATATATTTTATAAGTGCAAAGATTGTTGAATATATTGGAAAATAATATTTTTTTGTCGAATTGCGAGGAAAATAAATTAATTATTTGTGGAATAGCTTTGGTTGAGAATGGTGGGAAAAAGTCGATTTGTTAAGATGTGATTAACATTTGAAAAGTTGCTTAAAATCAATTATATTTGAAGAAGCATACTTTTTGAAAAATGTGTTAGTGTTAATAATCAAGGGAACAAGTCTACCTAATACCCCCCAACGCAGCCAAAATGGAACATGAAATAAACTGAAATTAAAAAATTTCTCAGTGGAAATCTACTGTATTTTCCATTTTTTTAGTTAGAATGAAATTTCTTCGATTATTTCGGTAGTAATATTGGCATCATATTTTACTTTGTTGCAATATATTTTAATTGTACATTTGTACTTAAGGCCTCAAACTTTATTTTTGCATCACAATGCTTATTGTGTCGGCTTGACTTTCTGATCTCTACGCATTTCACCGCTCGACCGAAGATTCCCTCTACCCCTACCGTACTCCAGCTTGATAGTTTTCACTGTCTGTCCAGGGTTGAGCCCTGAGACTTGACGAGGGACTTAAAAAGCCATTGCAAAGTAAAAAAAAAAAATTTGATGAGATTATGGAAGTTAGAGTACTTATTTCTCGAAAAAGAAAATCGTTGAATTTTTATTTTCTAACTTTCATTATAACATATCTCATTGTTGATGATGATTTCCATCAAAATATTCATTTTGTATGCTTTGAAATCAACCAAGTCTTTTGATCTTCTTTTCATAGATTTTTTGGATGAAAATTGTAATCAAGTATGAAATGTGCTACTTAAAGCAAGATAGAAGATAAAATTCAATGAAAAAAGTAAATGATATAACTGCTACAATGAACAAACCCTGAAGACTTTGGGTGTCATTAAAATATGTTGCAACAAATAAAAAGTAAGATGTAAATATAATTACTCTTCTATTAAATATGTGCTCATTTTAGACATGCAAAATGACCCTTTTTTTTTTTATCAGAATGTCATCTAAGCAATCTAGACAAAAGTTATTGAGAAGAATTAATCTAATTGTACAACTAGTGAGTTGTCAAAATTCGTACCGTTGATTCATAAAGAATAATGCTACATGTACATTAAACATGTACATTATGGACACCATTATATGATCCATAATGTACATGTAGCATCTCTCATTTATAAAATGATTTTTAAAATGAATGGATGTAGTGTTTGCTAAGTGTGGAGTTTAGCACAAAACGTTCTTATCGTCTACACTCATTTCGAAAATTGTTCCTATCGTTTTGAACTTGATATTTGATCATTAATTCAACATTTTCTTGCAAGTTGATTCTTTCCGTCTCATTCTTTCAATTCCTTCCGTCAAATATGGATATTTGGGGTAATACGCCCATTTATTTACCTTCATTCTACAAATCATTCATATTATTTCCATTTTGACATTTAAACCCTCAGATCAACCTTTATTTACACAAAATATCATTATTGTTTATTTTCTCCATTAAAGTATTATAAAATGGCTAATTTATCCCCATCTTTAGATAAACAAATAGAAAAGAAAGAAAGAAGATGAAAAATAAATAGTTGTGGCTAAATTCTCAAGTTTTTTTTAAGAACTACAAACGAGAATCACGTAAAAAAATTTAAAATATCTTGTTAGTAATTAAGGATTTTCTTTTATTTATATTTATAACATTAATTTTTTCTTTTATTATCGATGATATTTTTCTTCATTATTATAAAATTTGCTATTTTAACTAGTTTAGTTATTGACGCAATCCACATCGGCATTATAAATTTATTAAGTTTTTTATTTCTTAATTTTTATGTAACTATTAACCTCTTTTAAAGGTAATATTTCAATTTTTATTATTTATTTAATGAAGAAAATTATATTGGTAAAATGAATCTGTTGTGATAATTTTTAAATTATTAATGTCTAAATATTTTTTTTATTGTTGAATTATTATTCCTTTTACCAACTGAGTTTTTTTATAACATTAATTTTTTAATTTTTATTATTTATTAGAGTCAGAATTTTCAGCGATAAAATAAATTTATCAAAGAGAAAAAGTATGATTTCAGTGTTAGTTTTTAACTAAGAAATGTATTTTGAATTTGAATTTATTGCAATGATGGTAATTACTAATCAATACTTTAAAAATCTTTTAGGGTGCGTTTGTTCAAAGAGTAAGCATTAGGCAATAAATTTAATTAAAACAATTTCGATTTGCGTATCATTCAATCAATATGAATATCAAAGTCCAAGTAATTAATTCAAAGTAAAATAAAGAATAAATGCAAAAGCTGAATGTGACCACATCCACTACAAGAAATATAAGTTTCAACTAAGAAAAATTCATTGTTGAAACTCTATTTTTCGTTGTTGTTGATCTTCGACGATAATTAATTTCATTATGCGTTTGTCGAAAATTTTCCATTTAAAAATCTATTTAACGAGCAAAATGAATGAGGTTGTTGAATCATATACATTCACGAAGGTATTTGTTATTGACATTTTTTTTTTACTTTTTTTCTTTCTTTGCATCATCGTTGAATTGTATTTGAAATATGCATTCTCAATTATATGGGGAAAAAAAAAAAAAAAGAATCTAATCATCATTGAGTTTGAGAATTTCACTTTTTATCCATCTAGTTTGATGAAAGCTCTATAATACCCTTAGGGCCTGATTGGGAGTTTCAACATATCAATTTTGAGCATTTTTTGAAGTACTAATTTTGAGCTTTTATGAGCAGATTGATTTTGAATAGTTTTAGTACGATTTTTAAAATTTTCTAACCTATATTTTAGAGTTTACTATCCACCGATTCTAAAGTTGTTTTAAACAAATAAAATTACATATATGCCTCTTAGTAAAATTTCAATTTATAATTTCTTACATAAAACTTTTATACTCATAAATGATATTTTACTTATAGGTAATTTTTTTTTACATATAAGTTTATGTTTAACTTCAAAAAATTAAATATAGTTAAATATTTACTTAACATTTTAAGTTAAAGTTTTTATTTAGAAGTAAATTTTACGATTATAAGTTAATTTTATACTTTTAAATAATTTTAAGTGAATAATTTACTTATAATAACTTTTATATTTTATAATTGAATTTTTGTATTATTAGTTGTATTTTTATTTTAAAAACAATTTTTTTTACATAAAAATGATTTTTTTACTTATAAATATTTTTTTAATTATAATGTAATTTTTCTTATTTTATAAACAATATTTTACTTATAAGTATTTTTTAAATTAAAATATAATTTTTTTTGCTTATAAATGATATTTTTAGTTAATATATATTTTTATTTATAAATTAGTTTTGAAAAAAATATGTTGGTTGTAAATAATTATTTTATATGGGATAAAATTACAAGAGAAAAGCGGACAAAAGTCACCATTATTAGTGGGTTGAAAGAACCAATCAAAATTGCGCTATATCGATTTTGGGTGATTTTTAAACCATCAAAAATTGGTGCAAAAAAATAATAATAAACACCATTTTTACAATCCATCATAAAACGATGACATCCAAAATTAGTCAATAAAAACTCCCAAACATGCCCTTAATCTAAATTCATTATTATCGAGGTGTTGTATGAAACCTTGAGTTTCTCAAGTTTTGGCTTGAATAATTGCAAGTAGAAAGTCATGTTGTTTGACCAGGATTCGATCTAGAAAAATGTGACAGTTTACAAGATAGGAGATGCTACATGTACAACATTTCCAAAGTTGTACAACCAGAATTATTCTTACAAGATTATAACATTGTTGGCCTCAAATTATCACTCACAAACCTTAAATCAGAACACGTAAAGATTCACTTTAGACAGTGAATTTTTACAGACCAAAAAAGGAAGAAAAAACCATCAAGAGATTTTCCCAAACCCTAAAAATGAGAGAAGAATGATTCGAAAAAGAAAGTGGAGTGGATTCTATAAATGTTTCCAATCCCTAGACTCAGTTGATTAGGCATCTAATGGTCTTTTGAATCAACAGTGACAAAATATTTACAGAAAATAATAGAAAGCACCAAAAGCCTCAAAATCGAATTTCATAAATGGTGAGTTATATTGACACTACAATTTCTATTTGTTACATCAGTTTTTAATGGTCGGCAATTTTTTCATCTTCAAGGAAAAAACTCTAATTTCTTATTTAAAAAAACTCTCAATGCTCCTTTGGGGGTCCTAAAATTCCATAATATTTGCTCATAGTTACTGGTTACACATGTTTCCATTTTTTTTTCATCACACATGTCTCTGTTTGACACACATTATTTCAAAACTCATTTTCAACTACACATTCTTCCAAAAAAAAAAAAATATCACATCAATAACTTTTTCTTACGTTTTAACTATATATTTCTTATCAGATTACCATTTAAAGTACATTCATTTCTCAATAACATCGATCAAACACTCCAAAATAACACATCTTGTCCATATGACTTCTATCCGAAAGTGCAATTAAAAAGTAATGTAACAAATAAAAACTTATGATATTATTATAATCACCTTTCCATTAATCTTGTTTTAAGTTGAGTGACAATTTTGGCCTTAAAACAACATTGTGATATTTGTAGCGAACCCTACATATATGTCACAATCTAGTAGATGCTATAGAAATCAAACACATGATAATCACTATGAAAATTGAGAAACTAGTGATGCACATTAATGCCGTCCATTCTTATAGCACTAATATCACAACTTTCGAAGGGACCCCACCATTCATAAACCAAAACGACAAGGACATGGTCACTTCAATTAACATATTCTTCTTTTTCATTATTTCCACAAGTTTGGTCACAACCATTGAGAGTTGAGACCTAAAAGATTATATGAAAAATTGACCAACCCCCACCTCTCCTTCTCACCGACCAGTGTGTATGCATATTTCATTTTCCGGCCAGCAGTAATCCCGGAGAATATGCGTTCAATAAACTTGTGTACGCTCACAAATAAAGTTAGGCGGCACGTTGGAAGTGTTTCTAGCGAAAACCCTTCATCGTTCAAGTCAGAAACGAGACATAAAAGAGGAAAATAAAGATAGTATAGGTTCTCTACATTCTAATGTGTATAATGATAATGAATATTACTTGTTTTGGCTATTCTTTATACGAGCATGTTTGGTTAAAAAAAATTATTAAATTGTAAGTTGTGAATTTTATCGAATGTAAAGATAAAAATGGAGTTTGAACTGCTTATAAACAATAATAAACTTCGCCAAATATGCACAATATTTTTCTCGCAACTTTTGTTTAAAGTCATGACAAGTCGTGTACTTAAACCTTCTCATTGCCAAGTGTTCACATAGTCGTAATCATTCATCCTTGCTTTTGAGCAGGGGCGAATCTACTATAGGGTAGTGGGGTCAGTTACCCCCCACACTCAATTTCAAAATTTTGGTCCACAAATAAATTTAGTTACACAATTTTACATGCACAATTAAAATTTAATACTAGTACCAACTTTTCATCTTTCAAGGCTTCCATTGTACTCTTTTCTTTTTGCACATTTAGCCCTTGTTTGACATTCATTTTGGAGAAAAAATTGTTTTGGAATAGTGATTGATGGAACAATATATGGTTAAAAAGTAAGGAAAATTTTTGGGTTTATGTGTAATATTATTTTATTGATAGAATGTGTGGTTGAAATGAAGAAAGAGAAAAAAAAATGAGAATGAGAATGATAAAAAAATGGATGTCAAACATAGGCTTAATTATAAATTAGTTTATATAAATTTTTATAATTTAATTANGATTGATGAAAGAATGTGTGATTAAAAAATAAGGAGAATTTTTGGGTTTATGTGTAATATTATTTTATTGATAAAATTGTGGTTGAAATGAAGAAAGAGAAAAAAATGAGAATGAGAATGAGAAAAAAAAAATGGATGTCAAACAAGAGCATATCATGTAAACGGTAAAACAAGAAAAGGAGGTTTCGAACTTTGAAGAATAAACAAAGCTATGGGAAGAGAAACTTGTGTAAATTGAAGCTTGAAAAAATAACACGATATTGAGAAATGTTCAACCACAGTGAGTTTTCATTTTTCATTTTGTTTTGCTAAATTAAAGGATTACTTTTTCTAAGTCAAAAAATAATTGCGTTTTGGGGTTTTCAGTTTTGGTAATTTTGTGTTCGCTCAAAATGAAGATTTTTGTATTTTTTTTTTTTT
>CAIGRQ010000164.1:0-12375 GCA_903798375.1 Fraxinus sp. D2006-0159
TTTTCTTCAATCTCATCAACATTCATCACAACATCAAAATCACGTATTAAAACATCAACAACTCATAAGAATTAACCAAATAACAAGTTTAATGACATTGATATCATGAGTGAAATATCACTCATCAATTACCATTAGCATTTGCAACTATTCTAGTCAAGTATTTTTCTTGTAGACAACCCAAATTAAGGGTAATTTATAGATGCAAAACACTACTTGAAAAATCTGTCAAGAGAATAATAGATTATAAGTAAAAATACTCATCCCTGTAGCTTTTGAATTAATCACGACAGATTAGGCCTTGCTCCTTGTGAATTTGGGATTGACTGTTTTTATCACTCCATCGGGCTCATTGCTAGATCTATTGAAAAATCTAAATTAACAAGATCCTTAGTAACTGTGACACACCATGTTAGTTTTTGTGAAACCCTCTCTCCATTTTGACTTGTTTTACCAGGATCATGTCTCTCTTATGAATGGAAGTCTCTTTAAGTCTATGCAAACCACGTCCCGATCACCTATGTCTTCCTACTAGCCTATCGAAGATTTTCCTTTCTTATTTTCTGATGGGAATAAATAATAACCTCTGTTGCATATGACTACATAATAAAAACGAAATGTTAAGCAGTTTTCCATCCATTCCCTGTGTATTATCATGGCTTCATGTGTTTGCAGATCATGAAATAGCCAGAGGAATTCTATAGGATGTTTATTACCATTCCTTGTACTCAAACAATGCTCCTCTACTGTTATACTGATAAATTTTGTCACTGTTAGGTCGTGGGCATTCATATGCAAGCACTCCAGCATTAATTTGTATCATGTGCATTTAAATGCAAGAATTTTTGAAGGGCCATCTTTCACTAGTCAAAGTGAAAAACAACCCAGTTACAAAATCTTTTTTAAAGGCATTCTTTCTACCTCAAATATTTAATTTATCCCTATTAAAATAGCCATCATCACATACATCTTCCCCCATCCCCAACCCTTACCTCAGCGTACCAACTACCAGCCACCCTGCACCCCTACTTGGGGCTCTCCTGAATTGCTCCCTAGTTCCTTACTCCAGAGCTACTCAAGAGAGTCTCAAGGTCTCAAGTAAGAACCAAAAAAAAAGAAAAAAAAAAAGGTGTTTGGGGCAGAGAGGGGGGAGGCAGGGACTAAGAAAAACTATGATACTCGGGCTCGGGTACGAGTACATATCTAAGTGTCATATATGTTAATTTTCTAAATATAGGATACGTAGACACGGATAAAAATAGTCCAAATTTCAGACACATGTATGTGGGTACGTATTTCAAACTTCAATTTTTTTTTATTAGCCCAAGATGTCAATTTAAATAGACCAAAATCAATTGTTCACAAAGAAGGAAATGAATATTGAATAAGGGGTTAAAACGAATAAAATAAATTTTGGGGTTTAGTTTTCAATTATGAGAAGTTCATTGTTAAATGTTATTTAATATAGAAAATGAGGGACTTGACTGCAATTTAGATTTGGTGGAACACTAAGTAGTACGGTATGAAACTTATTTTCACTTTATACAAAGAAAACCCTAAACTATCGATACAGAGAGAGAAATAAGGAAAGAAAGGAAGGAAAATGAAAGAAAGAAGAAAGAAGGAAAAACTTAGTGTCGCCACCTTCTTCTACCCTTTCGGCGGCGACGTTAGGCTTACAGAGAGCAAAAACGGGAAAGAAGAAAAGAGAAAAAATGTAGACATGACACGGGTACTTCGTCTAATTCAAAGAATCCGAGCATCAGTGAAGAAAAGTAAGAAGTGGGTGAGGGGAAGGGCAGTTGGGGCGTGGGGATGGAGATGGATTGAGAAAGAAGAGGACCACCTTGTGAAGAAAGGTCATTTTACGTGAATTTGAGAAAAGAAAGGCCTCTTTTCTTTTCCCTTCCTAATTTGGTCCTTGAGTGATTTCCCTTAAGATTTAATTGGTATCATCCTTCATAAACCATAACTTTGATCTAAAAAATATGGGGAGCACACTATTCATGGAATTACCGAAGTAAGTTTTGTTTTAAATAATTAAGTCTAGTCGGGGTTTTCAGGCCTCAACTAGAACTAGTTGGGGGGTTTTGCATTGGCCCTACCTCATCTATAGATTGAAAATAATGGTACACATGGACAGGAACTTTTTGCGTTAAACATGCTTTCCGTTCTATTATGAAAGGTTTTATATCGCAATTCTGTAGTTGGTTTCATGGATCACGTTCCATGTCTTGTATGCTAGATCTTAACCATAATGTTGTGCATCCGATACAGATGCACGAGGCTATTGCTCGCGAGGAGTCGCAAGTGTTTAAGGAGGGAACTGTAACGCAAGAACTTCGCAGGGGTTTCTTTCTCGGAGACCGCCTATTAAGACCTGCAATGGTCAAGGTTTCATCGGGACCTGGTAAACAGAAGCCATCTCCAGTGGCAGAGATATCCACCGAGCATCCCACTTCAGTTGCTGGAGCTGAGGAAAGATAAGATAGTCCGGTTACATACTAGTATTGTTGCTCTGAAATTTTTTTGTTGTGCTAGGGTTCTTACCATTTATATGGCAACTGTTTCAGGTTTAAGAATTGACATCCACTAATTTTGTTTCAAGGATGAGAGAAATATATTGAAGTCTGGAGAAGAATAAAAGAGCTTTCATGTTTGAACATGGTAGACTTGTTTTATCAATCAATCGAATATTGATTAAAATGTTATGGAGCAAAGACTACTTGCAAACTGCTCTTGCCCAGAAATGAAATGTTTCAAATGTTTATTTTTTAGGCCCTTGCTTCTGAAAGTGCCATTTGTACACATGGATGCCCCATTAAGATAGGTGAAAATCTTCCTATTGCTCAAAAATGAAAAGTTTCAGTGTACTCAAGAGTGAGACTTTTCCTTGGTAATGAACAGGTCAGCAGAATGTGTATCGCTCAACCCCGTTCCATGATTGGTGCATCTTGCACTTCCAGTTCATTATGAGTAAGAAAAAGTCAGTTCCTTCCCAACTAAGACATTGAGCAAGGTAACTGGGAGTTTGATCGAAATCCGCTTATATTTGTCAGACGGGGGAAATGAATTTGATCCTCGTGGAATAGAAGACAGACAAGAATAGATCTCCCAATTATATACGACTAATTTCTATTATCTTCTTTCTACATCCAAATGATTGGAAATTGAATTCACTTTGGAATGATGGGACTAATCTCTAGTAGCAGTAGGGCGTTGTGGATCATCATTAGAGCATCGAGGTTGCTCCTTCCAACTAGCCACAGTAGAACAAAGGAAGGAGATGACTCGAGGAAAGAAGAAATTCTTAAAAAAATGTCCAGTAAAGATATTAATCTGTAAGGCATGATCCCGATTTATGAATTTTTCAGTCCAAGTAGCAATTTTAACCCATATCGATGATAATTTGATTCCAATATATAACTAATGGAGAAAACAATTGCCACTAGAATATCTATAATGGTAAAACATTAACTAGTGACCCATAAATCTGCAGGTAATCTGGGGAAGAGAGATTCGTTCTCCAAAGCAGCTCATGGGAGCTTATTCTTCTTGGAAAATCACACCCAGAATAGCTTTACCCCAATTAAGTCCATGATTATAACGGTAAGCTTATGCTGGAGCTCCATTTTTTGTAAAAAAAAAATAAATTTTAAGTATTATTAAAGAATGCGGTTAAAAAATAAGCAAAAATTTTGAAATTACTTGTAAAATTATTTTATTGAAAGGGATGATTGAAATGAATTTTTAGATAATGAGGCTCAAACATGAACTAAACATGTCAATTCACTCAAATTTTGGATTCTGTAGGTTAAGCTCCTTGGAAATTAAAGGTGACCCAATGACCAAGAAGCTCTAAAAGTCTGACCGATATATTTCACCCTTCAATTCCTTCATATCAGAAAAGCAAATGCAACATACTAATACACGATGTTATGATTCACTGCAGTCTCACAACAATAAAGCCAAAACAAGTTCTAACCCCAACAATATCACAATCAAATCTTCAAATTGAGCTATTCTTCATGACCTGCAAGCAGAAAGAAACAAATAAAAGCCATAAGCATAGAAGAAAAAGACAATTGGTAAAAGTGATGAAGTATAGATGCATATCCACAAATAGACAAAACCAACGAAGGTTAAAAATGAAAATTGTAATATTTGACCATCATACAGACATTGGCACCCTACCCACACTACATTGACAGAGTCGCTGTTGATATCTCATTAAAGCAGGGATACAATAAGCATAATGAATTGAACAGCTAGAATTTTGTTTTTATATTATGTAAAAATATTGATCAAGGTGCCCATATTAATGGGAGTAGGGACATGTACTCCGAAATCTCACGATGGTATGTAATTAGGAATAGCGGAAGAAATCCACACATAATGAGACGAAATATATCCTTGCAAATTTATAAATTACAACAATTTCGTAAACTGATTGGGTGAGAAAGTCAATGCAGACTTGTTGGAAGATAATTGAAAAAAAAAATAAAATAGAGCAGAGACTGCAGTACATCTGTGTGCAAGTATTATCCAGAAAAATCCATTACATTGCTCCCACATAAGAAGGACTCTCGTTAGTCAGATTCAAGGATTTCAAAATTAATTTTGACTAATATTTTCAGTATGCTAGCTTTTTGACAGAATATGTATCGAATGAACTCAGTTTGAAGTATGAAAAGGTTGGTCAAGCTGCTCTTGATTTTCAGAAAGTAACATTCGTATATCTATATTTACTGATGAAACAAATAACTTAAAACGTTCAAATTTTTCCATATGTTTTTTAAATCTTTCTCCCACCTTTGAAACAAAAGGAAAACATCAAGACGGACCTATGCAACTAATGTAATGTAACAAAGACATCGGCCGCCCCGCCCCGCCCCGCCCCGCCCAGCGCCGCCCAGCCCAATCACACACACACCCAACCAAAACTTAAAAGTTTTGTTTCCATTAACTCACTTGATCAACATTGCTATTGAAAGATCTGTCATTTGTGCAACACACTCTTTTTCGGAAGCTTCATCTTCTTATGAGACTGGTTCTGCCAAAGAGTACAAAATCAAATGGGAGAAAAGTTAGCAACAGTCTATTAGATCTCTGAATACACGCACAACACAAACTGATAGGAAAGTAAATTCACCTTTTGTCTTTCGAAGGCTTCAGCATCAGTCCTCTCTCTCCAGGTGCTCTTACGAAGTTTGATTGGTCGATTTCCAACATATTTCCCTGACATTATTATGTACCTCATTAAAGATCCAAGTTGAATTCCAATTCATACAATGCTGTTCTCCTTTCTGAGCATAAATCATTATCATAATTAAAGTCCTGTAATTAAAGCAATTTTCCCTTGGAATTAAACAAATAGCACTTTTGCTTTGTTATTTTTCTTCTCTTATATTCTAACATAGCTGGTCATCCCAAATAAAGAAGGGATGATTTCAATAGCCTTAAACCAGCATAAATCTCTGTTAGTTTCCTCATGCCCATGGATCTTCAGATTATGGCCATTTATAGAATCGAATGGACAAGGAACTAAAATCCCCAAGTATAGATAAGGCATAAGAGTTAAATTCTAGGTGGCCAGGCTGTCTGAAGTAAGGTATTCCAAACCAGCCATCTAAGTTTTAAAAGCTGATCAGCAAACTGTTGCCGATATACTGTTTACAGGTTTATGTTTTTAACAAACTAATTGAAGATGACGGACACCAACAGTTGCTAAGTGGTTAAGTTCCTAACAAGCCAAGTTTGAAGGTTTTGATACAGATGGAGAAAGGAGTTCAATGGCCGCCCCTTGTTGAGTGTCGCTTAGACAAAAAAAAAAAGGAAAGAAAATTATGAAAGAGAGAGTAATGCGAGAAGAAAGAACCATATAAGAATGTGATTACAAAACCAATTACCATTCATTTCTTTAAGTGCTGCTGCAATATCTGAAGGGTTGGAAAAACTAACAAAGCCATAGCCCTTGGTTTTGCCAGTCCGCTTATCTCTCACGACCTGGTCCAAGATATTAAGTTCATATTAGCTGATTGTTGTTCCCTAGAAGCATAAGCAAAGCAATATAAATCCTTTCCAAAAAGCAAAGGAGAGCAAAAGATTCAGAAAATAGAGAAGCACAAAAGAAATCAGAACCTAAGAATCAGAAGTCTAAGAAGACAGAAAAAGATGAGGCACAGGAGGAGGAATAAATTCACACCCCAGTAAAAAAATAAAAATGTGACAATCAATTTGGCAGCATCTGCACTTCTCACTTCTCAGGCATGGATTGGTGATTAACGTGGATATAAACGGACAAGAACAGAAAATTCCTCCTATTCATTCATTTCTTTCTCCAGTACTCTATACATTCAGCCAGCAATAGAAATCTAACAATTTCCACTATCTTATATCTATCCATTTTTTTATCTTATTGCAGCATTACGCATTCAGGAAGATATTCTTTACTATCTCCTAGGTTAACATATCCAGTGATATTTTATTTTTCTGTTGAACCTAAAGCCTACAATTGAAGAAATATGTACACTTCCACTAACAAATTACTCTGTGTTTGTCAAGGTAATAACCTTTTTCAAAAGGGTATAAGTTGTAGATACACCATTGACGTAAGTAAGAACTTATGCAACCGGAAAAATTATACAAATGAACACATATAACAAGAAAAAGGAAGCACAATCGATTCAAAAGAATGTATTAATTTCCTGGTTTTTCAGCTCATTCTTCAGCCAAAATTTAGAAAATGGCCACTCATTCCTGTTGGAGAACCTGCAGTATATCAAATTATTTTTTATCTTTTCCACGTTATTTCTATTTTCTTCGAGTGTCATGATATTTTCATTTCAGATGGAGTAATTTGTAGTAGATTAAAAAAAAATTTAATACAGTGGACTTCCACAGGAAATTCAAACATAACTTTTTGAAGATTCCTTAAGATGAAAATGAGCAACCTTGCCTTGTTGATAAATCATAACATATATCAGACATGTTTATAAGGCCTCTTTCCTTACTACAGATTCATTTGAAAGTTTGAAACAAGACTTTGAGGAAGTAATTAAAGAATGAGACAAGGAACAAAGATGAGTAAAGATTTAGGAAAGATTTTGTAATCAGTATCATGGTCTTGTGACTAAACTCATGGCCATCTAATTGATAATTAACTCTGAAATGACACAAAGATGCATACCATTTTAAACAAACACACATATAGAAGGTAAAAAGTTTTGAGATATATGCATCTCCATGTTTGGAAGCTAACTAACACCACCAATTTCGAACCAAATATAAATTTACAGAAGCAGTCTACTCTTAAGAAATCTATCAACGTAAGTCTTGTATCATTCATATAACTTTTAGAAAAATATGAGAAAAAATGTTAGTTGCTCACTTATTTTCGGATCTCAAGCCAAAAGTCAGAATCAAACCTATGTTGGAACTTGGACGAAGCATGTCATTAATATTACCATCAATTTACAATATTGTACCATGAGATGTTTTGACCAGAAATTGGTAAGAAAACAGATTATTGTGGCAAGAAAATAACAATGATTTTTTAATATAAATGCCTACGGAAATCTTCCAAAATGTATAGCTTTTATGATGCTAAAATGCAGATAGTAAAAGCATGCTTCCAATAATTAACTCGCCTAGTTTTTGCCGTTTAAAGACATTATTAATTGATACAAACCAAAAAAGAATTCTACCTTAGCGAACATGACTCAATTGAGGGCTCCACGCACTTCAAATTAACATCTGAAGAGGACATGCAAATGCGCTCATGTATACCATTCAAAATACATAAAGTGAACAAAAATAAGAGATGACAAAGTAACTTCAGGAATAACTTACTCTGGCCATGTTAAAGGAAGGAAATCTTGTGAATGCTTTTGATAGAACATCATCATTCACCTCATTTCCAAGATCACCACAAAACAGACGATAGTCATCTGAAATATGCAACATATCAAGAAATAAGAGTTGCTACATACTGGATTAGCCGCTCAATAGGACCACCTAGATTCCGCATAATTGGAAAAGGAGAAAAATCAAGATATAATAAATTGATAAAAGAAAGTAAAGGGAAAAAGATTATAATTGGCTCCAAGTGATAAATGAAGACTAGAACTGGCAACTTGACACAGTAGTATGGGGGTTATACAACAGCCATGGGTTATAGAAACCCAGTTTTAATCCATGTTAAAGGTTGAGTTCACATGAACAGATAAGTTCAACAACAAAATTTGAAGTGAATGACTGACTGTCAACCATATATCTAGAAACCCCCAATTAAAATAGACATTTTTGTAGCAAGGTGATACCCCTACCCCACACAGCATTGCATCTCTAAAGCTTACCAAGAAGGAGAAAGACCAATAATATTCAATGGTCACTTTTATCCCTTGCAATTACCAAAATTCCAACACAAATTACTGTTAAAAGACTAACAATAATTTTACATTAATCTTCTCGTAGTTGCATTGCAAATAATTTATTATTGGATCATCCTATTTTTGGCTTTTCATTAAGGTTCCCGATTCCCTTAATCTATATTTGAGATCAACCAAATATTCTAATTCACCCTAAACAATCTCCATGACAACAGAATCTCGGATAATGTTCCAAAAGAAATAAATTAAATGAATACTACAACATAGACAAGGAGGAGTAAATAATTCCCAGTTTAAGCTTGCAGAGAGAGAGAGAGAGAGAGTCGTACTCTCCGGCCACTCTGCAAGAGTAGGATCCTCCCAAGATTGTCCTGCAGCTTTCCGAGGAATTGCCTTCTTTTTAGTCTCTGCTTTGTGCTCGATCTCACTGCTCGCAAGAGCAGCTTTCACACTCTCAAGAGCTTCTGGTGTTATGGTTTGTGCATCTCTCTGAAACAACTGCTGGGCCTGTCCATGTCCACATTCACCATCAGAACAAGAAACAGTGATGAACATTGCCAGCACATGTACAGATAGCATTATTTTTCCTGGAAATTATTTGGAGATGTTATTTTCTTTCCACCTTGTAACAAATCCTTTCGTAAAAATTATCAAAAGAACACAACTGATCTATACGAAATTGATTGAACATACAAAAATTAAACAATTCCTCAAGTAGCGCCAAAATGTAGTGATTATCAATGATCACGTATTTCAGTGTGATTTCAAAATACAAGTCAAAAGCATTCAGGCTTCAGCAAAATAGAATTTAAAAGATTTACGGAAAAAAAGACCAAAAACATTACAGTCCCGCCCTTGAATTCCACAAATAAACGGAAACCCTAGAATTCCTGAACACCCATTAAAACGATAACTTTCAGTAAAAACATAACAGCAAAATTACTCACCTGCTGATATTGAGGCAACGAGTAAACGGTAGGGGGAGCAGGATAAACAGGTAGAGCCACAGACGGGACAGGTGGAGGAGCGGCGCCAATGTACCGGACAGGCGCTGGAGTTTGTTGGAGGTGGAACGGCGTCGGAAAATAGGAGTCGGAGGCCGTGGGCGATGCGTAAGTATATTGGGACGATGATGAAGCGGAGGCGGCCGCAGTGGAAGGCACCATCGACATGGCGGAACCTGCTCAAACGACGGGTTTCAGTCAAATATTGACGTGCTTCGGTTCTGTTCTTGTCGAGAAACTTCGCAATTACAGAGGTTACAATTTTGAGGACAGATCCAATATATATATATATATATATATATAGAGGTTAATTTCACAAATGGTCAATGAAGTTACCTGAAAATTTCAAAACGGTCATTGAAATTTCAAAGTTTCAGAAACGGTCACTGAAATTTGAAACTTTTTTCACAAACGGTTACTGAATTTTTAGATTTTTTGGGCAAGTTTGAGGTAATTTTTCGAAAACTTCTGACCACCAAAACTGCCGATTTCGGATACCGTTGAAAAGCCCACGATGTCTTCTTCAATTATTACCAAAAATCTCTCCAAAACTCCAAGTGATTTGGCCGGAATAAACCCATGAAGTCGGCAACCGAAAATTATGAAAATCTGCCCAAATTTTCACATTTTTTTGGACGAGTTTGCAACATTTTTTCGACAACTTTCTACCACCAAGAGAGAAGAGTTTGGGTTGGGATACTTGGGCTTCGATCTACATTTTTTAATGGGAAAATTAAACAAAATAAGGATTTTCAAGATTCAATTTCAAATTTCATATCTTAGGTTTAATTTTTCAAAAATCAGATATTTTATTTTAAATATTAATTATACAATTTTAATTTCAAACCCTAATCAATTTCATTCCAAACTGGCAAACATTTTTCCTCTTCTCTCGTCCCTCTTTCTTCTCTCTCATCGCTCACTTCTCTACGTCTTCTCCCTCTCTCCTCTCTGTCACCACTAGAGGCGACATAGTAAATGCCGTCGTTGCAACCATTGCAGCAAGCGACGACATCATCCTCATGTTTTCAGATGTGAGAACGATGGCTTTATCTCCGGCATCACGACGTAACAATTTGGGGTGATTTTCATGCTGCGGTGGTTTTCAATTTGGGGGTGATTTTAGGGTTGTTGGGAGTTTTTGTCTGTTGTACAGGTGGAGGTGCGACGACAACAGCAGCAGTGAAGGTGGTCATGGCAGGGGCTCCAGGGACCTTGGCAGGGGACACCCTTTGGCTGGCTACTGGTGCTGCGGTGATGTTGGTACGGTGGTAGTACAAGTCGTGATGGTGGTGCTACAGATGGTGGGGATCTGGTGGTGGTACGATATTTGGGTTGTGGGTTATGGTGTTGGTGGTGATGTTGGCTATGGTATTTGAGACGATGGTTTGTTGCCGGATGGTAGTGCTGGTGGTTCTGGGGACAATGGTTTAGGTTGTTGGTGTAGACGTGTAGTAGTGGTCACAATCATTGGTGGTGATCAATAAATTGATTGATGTGTGATCAATAAATTGGTGGTGTCACAATCAACGCTTGTGACCAATAAATTGGTTGGTGGGTGACCAATAAATAATATGTGATCAATGAAATATATAGATCGTGATTAAGGGCCTGTTTGTTACAGATTCTCTAATTCTACAGTAAATCAATTCTTATTTTCAACCATACATTCTTCAATAAAATAATATTTTTCATCACATCAATAATTTTTTCTACTTTTTCAACCACATATTTCTCATCATATCACTATTCAAAATCAATTCTTCCTCCAAAAAATTCATACCAAACAAGCTCTAAAAATACTATGTGACCTAAGATTTTATTAATTTGTGACCAATAATTTGATAAATTGTGACATAAATATAATTTGTGATCAATTAAATTGATGTTTTGTGTGACTATAAAATAAGTTGTGACGTATAAATTTTTGATTTCTGACCAATGAACAAATTGTGATCGAAAATAATTTGTGACATATAAAAATTATGGTTTGTGACCAATTATATGAAATTGTGATCAAATTATATGATATTGTGTATATTTAATAAATAAAATATATGTTTAATTAATTAAATTATAAATAAAATTTTAAAAAACCTAAGATTTGAAATTTTAGATTTAGTTTCTTAAATTTGAAATTGGTGAAACTTAATCCATTAGTTATAAAATGTTCTGAAAGGGAAGTTGATCCAGCATGTTTGCTTACACTATAAAAGTTCACTTATAAGTATCCTAATAAGTTTTAAAATAACGTTTTTGTTTTTATCAATGAAGTTGAATCAAACTTAGGATACAAAGCTTATTTTACTCAAAATTTGACATTTTAACAATTAAAACGACAATTTTCATTACAAAAAATCTCAAACACGTGCATTTGAAAGATATGGGACTCTACGTACTAGAAATCAAAAGTTTGGTACCTGTTGTCAAAAGGTTCAAAGGTACCCCTAGTGTTATTTACTCGAAACTTATCAAATAAATAAATCCTACTTCTTATAAAAGAGTGGATCCGAATTGTACTGTTCATCTCGTGTCGTCCGTTTCACATTAATCCTACTTCAAACCGGTTTTATACTGTTCATCACGCGGTAAAGACTTCGTCTGGCAGATTTTATTGCCTGATCCGCGTGTTTTGTTGACTAAATATTAACTGCATTAATGTAAATATGAACGTGGTTTGTCATTTTTTTTTCAATCATTTCGCCCACAGTTAGTTTACTGTTCACCGACGGATTTTGTTGACTATCCNGATAGAATAATGATGAAGGAGTGAATAATAGTTGTGGATCTATTGGATTGTGTGATTGAAAATAACGTTCGATCTTTTATAAATGATTTATAAGTATTACCAAACAGAAACTTAAAGTTCAATTGTCCTAGTCACACTAAATGAAAAGCGCAATCACCACATGTGAAATCAATCCTCGTGAAATTAGATAAATAGAATTAATCATATTTTAAACGACAAATAAATATCTAAT
>CAIGRQ010000174.1:0-10698 GCA_903798375.1 Fraxinus sp. D2006-0159
AGTTTCGGTTCTTATTCGGTTTTTGATCTAGACCCGAGACCCGATCCAAACTCATCAGTTCTTGATTCGGGTACCCGTTCGGGTATTTAACATATGAAGAATCGCTCGATTCGGTTCGGGTTCGGTTCAGTCCGATTTGGTTCGGGACTTTTGTCCAACCCTATTCATATGTGTCGGAAAATAGGAAAACTCGGTGTCAAAACGAAGGTCTCGACCACGAACTTTTAAATGCTATCACGTAAGAACTAATTCCAAATGTACGACTCACAAATGACATTTTAACGATGGTTGTCTGATAATGAAAAAGCTGTTCATTAACTTCCAATTTCTTCTTTTTTGTTCCTTGTCTTAACTTTCTGACCTTGTTCATTTGAGTCCTAAAAAGCCATAATTTATCAATTAAGTCACTCGCTAATCTATTTAAATCTTGATTTTCCCCTATTTTCAGAATTAAATAAATCCAATATATATTAAATAATATTTTTTGGACAATTTTAACCCTACTACAATTCAATTATTTCAATAATACCTTACATTTCGTTTTCGAATATGTAATAAATACTACAAAATCTTTGTCATACATGAATATTGTGTTATTAATTAACATTCACGTTAATTTAGATTCAATGAATCTTGATCTACGTGAATCTAGAGTTATTATAGATGTATTTATTTCTATATGTATTTAGAAATTTTAAAGAGTGTTTAACTTTATGTATTAGCAATTATTCTTATGTGCTAAATGTAGTATAAAAATGTTGTTCATTTGTATTATTTCATTATAACAAAATAAAATTTGAATTTTGAGAATATAATTTTTGTCTATTAAATTTATATTCTAAATTTTATTTTATTTAATTTGTTTGAGGCTCATCAATCCTCCCAACAAATTAATTTCAACTATTACTTTTACAACATTTATAAAGTATTTTTACAATAACGAGCAGTGCACGTTCAACTCTGATCAATTTTAGAAATGCTGTGATTTTCTTGACATAGATGTCACCTTGCACGAAAAGCCAAGGTCACCATTGTCGCCATCGTTTGATTGCACGCATGATTTGTGCGTGCGCAAGGCGTGTGGTAAATCTGGTGCATTGATTCAAGAGCTGCGATTTTTTCACATGATTTGCTCATGAGGCATGTGGTAGATCTGGTGCATTGATTTGAATTTTTGATATCCCGCCACTTTCGATTCAAGAGCTACGATCTCTTCGCATGATTTGCGTGCGAGGCACGTGGCGAATTTGGTGTATTCATTTGAATTTTTGATATCCCGCCACTTTGTATTCAATGTTTGTGATCTCTTCATCAATGCAAAAAAATTCTTTGAAGCAAACTTCGCGGAGAAATTTCACTCTTTTCTCCATAACCTTTTGTTTTCGACGAAGCTTCACCGGTGGAGTATTTCGGATTTGTTCTGCTCAATCCATACTTTCTCTTTCGATAAATTTTCGTTACTCTTCCTATCAAAATCTCCATTTCCGCGTGTTCTACTTCTTTCCTTATAATTGTCCGCAACTATCATGTCTTAAGCAAATATTCAAATGTTTCTGGGTTCTTCACCGTCCATCCTCGACTTCAACATTCAATATTCTCCTATTTCGTATCACTTTAAGGTACATATTTCGTTAGTTTTACAATATTTTTTTTTTGCCCAAAACTCTCTTTAACAAAATTTGATTGCAATACTTTTGTTTTATATTACTTTCCATCTGAAGGTGGGCGGTCTCTTTATGATTAATTCATATATATATGGGATGCATTTGTGTCTTCGTGGGTAAATTTGTACTTGAATAATTCAAGTGTTTGCCAAAATACTTTATTGAGAACGCTGAATGTACTCTCGATACCATGTAATTTCTTGAAGTAATTCAACATAATGAATTGAATATTGGGGTTGACGAGAGAAGAAAAAAATGTAGACACGAAGTATTTGAAGCCATTAACTCCTTCGCGTACGCACATTTCTTATATAAACATATGGGAAATTATTCTTGGCCAACCGCACCCTATTTTTGGGTCAGGCTTTGAGCTTGGCCCATTAGCATTGCTCTAAACATATATATAATTTTAATTTTTTTGTTGAAAAATCTCATAACTATTAGATAATAAACTCACAAGCGTGAGTTGAATTGCATTAAAAAATCACTATTACAACCAACTAAAATCAAACTCTCGTAAATGTCTCCACTGATATTATAATCCTTGTTTATGGAATATTTAAGTGTAATTAAATAGAATATATAATTATAAATAACATAACTTTACATTTAATTAAATTTATCGTCATATAATATATATTTGTATGGTGGTATATCGGAGCTAGATAACATTATTCTTGCGATCCTGGGACATAGTTCAGTAGTGCAAAGGAGAAGAGTGAGGTGCTGACAGTCGTAGTGTGAGAGTTCGATTCCTATCTCTAACAAAATTTAAAATTGAACTTTTTGTAAGTATCAATATGACAACTTTTGTATTATGATATGTCGAAACACATTATGCGATTTACCTTCTACAGTTCGGGGGCGGGACGGTTGGGGCCTCAAGTTGGGTTCAATCCTTTTTTCATTATTCTTGCGAACCAATAGAAAACGAAAGCAGCCGTTAGATCTGATCAAGGGTTTTTGGTACACAAGTCTTCCGAGCATACACGCCTCCTTGCGTGTACCTTTCTTCTTTCACTACCTCTTCGACTCCACTTCCACGGAAAACCGCTTTTGCTTTGTAAATAAAGCGGTTTCCCATTAATCAGAACTTGCAGGTTTGATATTGTACTTGCTTTTTTGAAAATCTTGAGATTATGCTATTTTTACAAGTGACAATACAGTAGTTTTTTCAAACTTTCAAGCACATTAAGCTGAATATATGTGTGCATTTATCAATTTGCTTTTATGTAGGATACTTTATGCGTAGTGAAGTTCCTTTCCTTTCATCTTAGGAGGAAAATTTCTCTTTTTTGATTCCATGCTGAATAGAAAGCTGTTTTATAAGACTCACTATCTCACATGGTTTTCTTTTTTCTTCTAAAGTTGTAATTTTTTGCTG
This sequence comes from Fraxinus sp. D2006-0159, assembly GCA_903798375.1. Classification (NCBI taxonomy): domain Eukaryota; kingdom Viridiplantae; phylum Streptophyta; class Magnoliopsida; order Lamiales; family Oleaceae; genus Fraxinus; species Fraxinus sp. D2006-0159. The sequence continues at coordinate 3,049 of CAIGRQ010000174.1, forward strand.
CCAAATTCGTGTGTTAGTGTGAGATTTGAAATATTATATTCACTACAATAATACGGAGGTACGTTTATCTACAGAGACCCCTTTTGAAATGAATCGATGGCTGCACGATACAGAGAAAATAATCCTTGTATTTGTGACTATGGGGTGAGCAGAAAAAAAAAGTCTTCTTTCATTGACATTTTATTTTGTCTTTTCAATGGTAGGAGAATTTTTGTGAGTGGGGGAAAAACCAAAGTTTTCTTATAAATATCCCATTTCTGTGATTTGTGCTATCCTTATTTTCAATCATTAAAAAATTTCTTCTGTTTGTATATTTTGGGCCATGTAAAAACCCTCAATAGTGACTGGTTTATGAAGGTTTTTTCATGGTGTCCAAAAGTTGAGTTGTGTTTCTTTGTGCATTGCTAAATTTTTAAGAGAGAGAATCTCGCTCTTTCACATCTAAGTGGGAATAACAGAATCCCCTTTTGCGCGAGGATGCTCGATATATGTCTACCTTTTGTTAATTTTTCATTGATTCATTTGTTTACTCTTCCAGCATTATTATTGGATGAAAAATCAGGATTTCAATTATGAGATATTTATTTATAATTAAGATTATTTCTCATACTGTTGATGACTAAATATACCGAGGGAACACTACCTGTCTTTTCTATACGTGTTCAAAGTGTTTTTGTTTTATCCTTTTCCCTCGTTCTGTTGTTTGTAGGCCAGAAGGTTTAATTTGAAGATACACAATGACTGGAGGGAAGAATGTAGAAAATGGTATTCTTTGCCTCTTGATTATATGGCATTTGTTTGGCATGATTGGATTCATGAAATGTTTTTGATGAAGATGGATAAGAACATGCACGGAGCATTAGTTTAAATACTACGTCGATGTCCTCTGAAGAAATCAATTTATTAATTGCTTTAGGGAGTTTATCTTATGCATTTCTAGAGCTTTGACACTTTTTTTTTTGTTTAACAACAATGCCTCTTTAATTTACAAAATAAGGGTATATAGGTTTATGAGTTCCAATATTAAGTTTTAAACTCAAGAGTTGATTTATATATTCTCTCAGGTAGTATTGTGTATATAGTTAGTGAATTTATTTCCACATGTTTCAGTTTATAAATTTTGTAGGAAAATATATATCTGATTCACTTAACCATATGTTACAGCTGAGCCAATAGCTCCTGGTCCGAGTTCTGATTCCTCAAGTGAACATTCTGGAAAAGATATGGTATGCCTTCATCGACATAGTTTGGCATCAAGATAAATACCTTTTCTGCTCTCTCTTTTTGGTGGCTTTTCTTGAGAGACAATTATTTATCTTGATTAATTATATAATTTGTTTGCCGGTTACGCAACTTAAATGTTCTGTTCTCTTTCTCCTCCTTCCAAATTGTTTTACCGGGTTTGAATCATTTATCATACTTCTTAAGTTTCAGGCCTCATTGTATTCGAGGTAAAAAACATTACTCAAAAAATATACCTTTTCTTTATGGTCAGACTATCAATGTGATAGTTATTTGCTAGTTAAAGTTGTAGAGTTTTCATGGTTAAATTGCATACAGTATCTCACGTTTCTCTCTTGGCATCGTAGGCAGTAAAATTGTAATTTTAGTTGCAATGATGATTTTACGATCCCAGTTGCTCTCCAACTTCCATACTGAGCTTTGTTCATGACATTTACTAGTTCTCGTAGCGTGTAGTTAATCTGTTTTTCATCTGTTTTCTGCATTCATAATATGCCTATATTGCAAAAATTAAGGATACTTTTGGAAATTTAATTGAGAGGGAAGTAGCAAAAAAATAGTCATCCTTGTTAATTTGTGCATTTTCTGAGATTTGACCTTTCAGGCTTCTGGGAAAGATGAAATACCATCTGCTTCAGTTTCTCTTGCATCTTCCATAGAGGATGCTACATCTGGTATCAAAGGAATTGTTATTGATCAAACATCAGGTTCGGAGCAAGGTGTTTATTATTCACCCATTAGCTATTATGACTATTACTACCCAGGTTAGAAGTTAAACTGGTTCTGTATTAAAAAATAGTTTCTATAAACTGCACCTTTTTCTTGATAGTGGGATAGTGAATTTGGGGGAGATGTTGTTTCTAGTTAGGTTGGAGGGCAGTGCAAGATTCGTACACCTTGTCGATATTGTTTATATGTGAAGCTGAAGATCATTTGTAAATCACTCAAATGATCGGTTTAGTGTATTTACTGTATTACTACTTCGATGTTATTGCAGGATATAATGGTACCATTGCTCAGTCGGATGACAAAGGTTATTTTAGCACATCAAGTGGTTCTTACAAAGTACGTTCTTCCCACAAGACTGGAATTGTAAATTTACCCAGTGTATAATATCTGTAATTTTGAAGCTTCGTCTCATGTAGAACTCCTGTAATTTGTTGTTTTCTTTATTTTTGCTCTTTACATTTTAATTTATTAATTCACTACTTACCAGGGTATCCAAGCAGATAATAATTCACTTCTCTATTATATGCCTGGCTATGGTCCTTATGGATCAGACGCCTTTCCATGCTACACGTATAATTCTACCTATGATGGAAATGGCTCATTTGGCTCTGCTGCTAAATCCGGTACTATGAGGTCTATGATGGGACCAAGTGGTTCGGGGAAGTCGAATGCTTTCAACTCGACAAAAAACAATAACAATATTTCAATAGAGGCTTCAAGTTTGGGTTGGAACCCAAAAGTAAAACAGCCTGCTTCTAATTTTTCAAACTCTATCCGTCCTACTCAGCCACTCAATCCGTTAAACAAGGTATATCATGATTTCTTCTGGGTTAATCTGAACTTCATAATCTCCTAAACTACCTATATAGTGTATTGTAGTCTTTAGCGGCTACTACGTAAAACTTAAACTGGCACTTTGTATTCCTTTTTCTTATTTTTTGTAGGGTTTTTTTTTTTGCAAGTAATCATTAAAAATACTCAGTGTACATTTTGTACATAGCATTGGACATGACTTAACAGTTTACCGAACAAGATCTTTAGCTTCTTGTTCTTTCATATTTATTGTCTAGTACTATCACGTTCTCCCTACCAAACATGCACTTAGTTTATTGGGATCTGTATTTACTAAATCTTTCGATGTCATTTTTTGTCTGCCCTGGTGTCTTGAAGACATGTTTTCTTGACTTAAAGTTATCATCTGTTGCAGTTAGGATCTGGTTTCCGTTCAACTGCCATCCCGAATGGATTTCAACCAGTTGGAAAATTTTCATCGACCACAAATCGAAACTCAAGTGGTTTCATGCACTATGGTCCAGTGAATTATCAATCAACTGGCAGAGTATGGATCAACAATAATGGATACAAGTCAACAGAAAATTTTAGAAGAAACGGAGAATTTGGACCATCAACAGAATTAACTCGTGGTCCTAGAGCCAACAATAGGATCAATTCCGTGCTGCAATCAGCTGAGGTTGAGCAGTCATTGCTGGCTATTCCAAGGGACAAATATAACTTAGAAGAGTTTCAAATACAATATGATCAAGCAAAGTTTTATGTGATCAAGTCATATAGTGAGGATGACATTCACAAGTGCATCAAATATGAGGTTTGGTCGAGTACTCTGAATGGCAACAAGAAATTAGATGCTGCTTTCCGTGATGTGAATGCCACATCGGGCAAATCAGGAGCGAAATGTCCAGTCTTTCTATTCTTTTCTGTAAGCTTATTTCATTTCTTCCTTTTATTTTGTAACTCAGCAGTCAATATTTTTGGGGTTTGTGATCTTTTGCTATAGTCATCTTAACTAAACCTGCGTTTATCATTACATAAAGCATGTACTCCACCTTTTTAGTCTCATTATGCTTTGTTTTAGTAGTTTCAGTCACTCGTGCTTGTTTGGTAGGGATGATTTGATAGAATTGGCTTTATGAAAGAAGAAAAAGAAATTAAAATCTTGTACATTATACTGACTATTCAGTCACGTTCTGTATTGCTTACCCAAGACGCATTTCTTTTATTTGAGTGATTTATATCTTGGTTTATATCAAGGTGAACGCGAGTGGACAGTTCATAGGCGTAGCTGAGATGATTGGACAGGTTGATTTCAACAAAAATATGGATTTCTGGCAGCTCGACAAGTGGAACGGTTTCTTCCCTGTGAAGTGGCACATAATTAAAGACATTCCCAACATTCATTTAAAACATATTACCCTTGAAAACAATGGTGATAGGTCTGTGACATATACCAGGGATGCACAAGAGGTACTTTTTCTTACTTAAGCTTCAATATTCTTTTAGAACGTGTCGTTTTAAATCAAATTCAATTTGAATTCTAGCCTTGAACTTATATGAACATGGATGTTCATGTAATTTTAATTGAACTTGAAATTAACCATGTTCTTTATGACATTTTTTAATGAATACTATTTACTAGATTTCCCTATGTTTTTATTTAGAAGAGTCAGTTTCATAATTTTGACTGATGCTTTTGTAATCATAATTGTTCTTAACAGATTGGACTGAAGCAAGGGTTAGAAATGCTTAGCATTTTCAAGAATTATTCAGAAAAGACTTCTATATTAGAAGATTTCAACTTCTATGAAAATCGTGAAAAGTTGCTCAAAGCCAAGAGGAATGCAAAACCAGCCTCTGAAACCGGGGAATCCCAAAATCATGATTCAGGGGTGTGTTTTCCTTTCCTCCCTCTATGTGTGCGTGTTTGAATACTTGTAACATTAGAACAACATGGTTGGCATTACCTTGATGGCCTGTTTGGTGAGGTGGACTAGATTGTATTGGATATATTAAAGAAGAAAAAGAGATTGGGTTGCATTGGAAAGTATTAAAGAACAAAAAGAAGCTAAGATCTGGTCTATAATTCTATCTGGTAGGGGTTGAGTACCGAACATACCTTGAAAGGTTAGTGATTTGGGTATTATGCTTGTGGCCTTATCAATTCTATCTACTACGTGATGACTGATACTAGTATAATGTGAATGTATATCCCACATTTTCTGTGCAACAATAATCTTTGGGTTTTATTTTTGTTCCTAACCATTGAAGTTCATGATTCTAACCCATTTTGCATCATATGATTGGAGATTAATTTTATTTTAATTTTTTAACCTTTATTAGGATTGTTCATATTTTTAGAGAGAGATATAGTCCTCAAGCAAGAATCAACCTTTATCCTTAATCTCGTAAAAGAATGAATGTTTGCGACTCGTGGCAAATAGATGGTGCTGTTTTTATTCTTATTTTCATAATTTTACTCTTTCTTTATTCTGATTAAGTTAGAATTACTATTTTGAAATGGTACAGAAGCATTTGAAGGGATGGATTGGATGATTGGCGAACGAAGATCAATAGTTTCTGATCAGTCCCAATAACGTTTCTCATACAAGAGAAGACAAGTGACTTGAAAATTGAATTTTAGTCGGAATACAAGAATTCTGCAATGTCTTTGATTTTTATTTTCTGACTTCCCCGTGAATTTAAATTTATAAAATTGCTTCAAATTTCTTCATTTGTCTTGGTTTTGGTTTTGGCAGCTTTTGGTTTTTAGTTTGAAACTTTGTCCATCTTGTTTGAGTTGTTCTTCCTATTTTGATTCTTATCATGCCGATTTAAAGTACATTGGACCATCTTATTGTTAAGTGTGTATGCCCGTGTCACAATCACGTGCTAGGAGTGTGTGCTCGTGCAACGAATGTAATGTTCAGTTCATGTGCGAAGAATGAACATGTTGCTTAAGGGTTAACTTAGATAAAGAATGTAGCATATTCATGCACGTGCCAAGGAACGTGACATGGTAGAAAAATGTAACGTTTCAAGCACGTGCAAGGAACATGCGAAGTTCAGATGAAAAAATGAACATGTTATTGCAAGGTTACCGTAACGAATAATGTACCACATTCTCGAGCATCACGTGCAAGTATAGTGAAATGCACTTAGTTTTGCAAATCTTTGAATGAACTGCTAAGTACATAATAGTTGCAGATAATTATAAGGAAAGAGATAGAACATACACAAATGGAGATCTTGATTGGAAGAATAATGAAAATTACCTAAAGAGAAAATCTGGGACTCAATTTAACAAATTCGAACCAAAAGGTTAGGAGAAAAAAATCAAATTTCTGTTGATGGAAAATTGAATCGAGCGACGACTTTAAAAACAAACTTACCAATCTTACCAAATTTGGACACAGCAATGGCAATGAATCGAAGAATAGATCACAAAATGATCAAACTACCACCACAAAACGAAATCAAAGTCGAGGTGAGAGTTGAATTTGCTGAGTTCTAGCTTCTTCAGTTTTGTATTTCTTCTCCAAAATTTCTCATAGTTCCTTTGCAGATTTCATGAAACTATACAAATAGAGATGTCAATGGGTCGTCCCATACTCGGGCGAGCTCGGCTCGTCGGCCACTCGACTTGTTGGCCTTAGGTGAGCTTGCCCAAGGCGAGCCGAGCTTAGGCTTGGATAAGCCTTTTAAGAAGGAAAAAAAAAAAAATCCAGCGAGCCAACGAGCCGGCTTGTGGCTCACCACCCACGAGCGGCTCGCAAAAAACGAGCCAAGCAGGCTCGGCTTGTGCTCGTCTAAAACGAGTCGGCTCGGCTAGTTTGTCACATCTATATACAAATTATACAATGTGTTTTCCAACCCATTCAAAATGTAGTTTTGCATAAAAAGTCGAAATGTTACCAAGCATCCAATGCAATCAACGATACTCTATTATTTTCTCCTTCTTGTACGGTGGGAGTATCTTCTTTTAAGAATTTTGCCAAATTTAGGATCGTGAGATAGAATAACATTTTCTGTTGCTATCTCTTGAAATCAATCCCACTAAACTTCTCCGATTTCGATTTCTCTCCATATGGAACGGAATAAGTATGGACGATGGGAGGGGCAACTGCAATCGGATGAATCATAACAGTAGGAGCCAAGTTAATGTACAATTCCTTCCAAAGTTCCCAAATTCGATATATCATTTGAAGAAGTATGGGTATTGTTAATTATATTCATTTTTGTTTACACAAAACATAAGATAAACAAACAAAATCAAAATTTGAGGAGTAGAAGAAGTTAAATCGAAACGAAATCAATTTAAACGAATAGAAATAAAATATAAGGTTATCACTTAACAAAAAATTCGATTTAAGATTGTTGATGGAAAATTGAATTGATGACTTTATAAATAAACTTACCAACCTTGCCAAATTTGGATAGAGTAATGGCAATGAATCGAAGAATAAATCACAAAATGATTAAACTACTACCACAAAATGAAATCAAAGTCAAGGCAAGAGTTGAACTATTTGTCATTAAGTCGAATTTGTCCCGCAACGGTGCTTATGATGATGACAATAAACTCCCAAAATACAAGGACAATCTTCTTGTGTTAATAGCACTCTAAAACACAAGAATCAATTAGCCAAAATTACGTTATTGTACTCCTTTAGAGTGTTTTTTATGCAAAGTTTTGGCTAGGGTTTTATTTACAGAGGAGGAAAGGTTGTGAGTGAAGTGTCGCGTCGCAACACTCAGCAACCTTTGCAAGGGTCGCAACTTTTGCTATCGCTAGACCGTCGTCTATTCATTACTCGAACGTCAGAAATAGAGAGCATGTTTCTCGCCCGTCTCTCAAGCGACATCTGATAAGTGCATTTTTGTGCA